>VUYV01000300.1:565533-610026 GCA_008711295.1 Anarhynchus alexandrinus | reverse complement strand
AAAAACCGTTTTTAGTGGGGGGGGGGGGGGGGGGGGGGGGGAACGCGCGGCCACAGTGTCACCTTCGGCCGCGGGAGCGACCCCGCCGGTCCCCGCGCTCCGCTCCACGTGTCTGTGCTGCTTTCGGTACCGCCGGTGGCAACCGAGGCAGAAACAGAGGGTAGCAGTCGTCATGGCTCGTTTTCTAAATAATTTAAAGCTGTTTTTTTTAATCAGTTTTTTTCCCCCCCAACACGCACGCCGGCAGTCGGTGGTGCAGCGTTCTGGTGCTGTCACGGGAGGAGAGCGCTCGGTTTTCCCCGGTAGCCGCCGCACGGTTCCCGCACGGCCGTGAACGACAAAAAGTTACGGCGTGAGCAGAATTCTCCTGACTTAATAACGTAGCCGGGCTGGGGTTTTAATTGTCGTCCTGAGCTTTGCTTTCCTGGTTATACGTGACTGAAAACTTCTTCAGGGAGCGAAGTTTCCTGTAGTCCGGCCGGCAGCTTAGGGAGCTGCACGAAATATTCGCCGCCTCTGAGTTACCCAGACGTAAGTGTAGGGAGGTAGTTTTTCGGTTTAAATTATTACAGTTAGTTCGGTTTTGTTTTGGCAATGAGATAAACTTAAAGTTTGTTATTGTAAAACATCAGATGTTGCACATCTATAGTTCCTTTCAAAAACCACGCGCTTCACTTTTTAATGAAATGTTGGCTGCTTTGCTCTTTTTAATTTTTTTTTTAAAGCTAAATACTGAAGCTTTTGATAGAGAATGTACGTTTTTTCTTCCGGATAGCTGACTTTTAACTGTGGTGTTACATGGGCCAGGCTGCTCAGCCTCACGTAGGCCAGCTAAAGAAGTCTTCACAAACGGTAGCATCCACTCTACACCGCTCACCACTTCTGCATGAAGTTTTTGGCTAAGGTAGCAAGTTTGAGTACGCAGGTAGCACACCTCGGTCAGGACATACCATCATTGGCAAAAGAGGTATTATAAAATTGACAGCTGTCCTGGTTTGAGGTAAAACAAAACCAGTTTTCCTTTCAGTAATTGTACATTTCAGTTAAGCCGCTTTGACTTTCTGAAATTACCAGCATGTTTTTCAGCCAGTGTCCGCTTCTAGTAGGTGAGGCCTGATGTTTATAGTTAATAGCAGGGAATGGTATGTTCTTCTGCCTTTGATCTGTGTGTTCCTGAATCCTGTTCCTATCTGCCACTGGGTCCAGTCTGGGATTTTCCCAGTGCCTACCAGTTACATGATTGTCACCGTGGGAGCTCGATACTGGTTTTATATGCATTGTATATATTTCATTATTGTCTTATTGATATGATATTTCTCATATTATTTTATTAATAATATTTCATTAAAGTAGTTTTGTTTCTTTTCAACTTATAAGTCTCTCTCTCTCATTTTCGCTCCCCTGCTCTGAAGGGAGATGCTCTCCCATCTCTGAAGGGAAGAGAGGTAAAGGAGAGCATCTGTCTTTCGTTTTAGTGGCCAGCCCAGCCCAAACCATGACAACAGCAATTACAAAGACAACTGGTTGTCTTTGGTCCTGACTGCACAGTGATTTGGTGACACAGTAAAGAGTAGGATGGTGACAATATTTGCCTTTGAAGAAGCTTAAATACCAATAGTACAGCAATCCTTTTAGCGATCACTAATATTTTCTTGGAATCGTTAATGAGGCTGTGGGTGAAAGAGGGTGGCAATGTGTTATGCTACCCATGGTGAAGCAGCCTGATGATAGCATATTGGTTAGAGAACGCCCGCGGGATGTTAAAATTAGGTATTTTGTAATTATGTAGGAAAAGGTAAAAATGCTCTTGTGTAGGGAAAACGAAAATGTTAGCAATTGAAGATACTTAACGGCTTAGAGGGTGTCACAGAGCGATACCAGTGTGAAATACAGGAAGCATGTCTTTAGCCGCTCCTCTGGGTTTGGAATGAAACAGGTCTGGTGATCTGAGTGTTTCAGATATTATTTCACTTTCTTTCAGAAAAAAAAAAAAAATTAGTTCTTTGCTCGCGGGAGTACTGGTCTTCACGGGATGGCTCTAGGCAGAAGCCCCAGGCGAGGGCTGTGCTCGTTGCTGAAGTCGCTGCCGTTTTTGCCCGCCTGCCTGTCTGCTGGAGGTGTGATGTGCCACCCTTGGTGTTAGTCTGGGCACTCCCCAGCCCGCCTCAGTCACAGCGTGGTGGGTTAAGACGAGATGTAACATTTACAGTGTTCAAGCTGACCTGACTCTTTTTGTCTGAAATAGGTTAGCAGATGCTGGTAGGCGTAGGAACGAGATGAAAACTTCCAGCAGGCCAACAGTACTGAGCAGCTGGAGGTGGACGAGGGCATCATCATTTCAGAGGCATAGTGCACGCTCAGAGTGGTGTCTGCCTTTCTGAAATACCTTTAATTATTGGAGTCTTCTCACCGCTGCCTGGATTTTGTCTGTTTTCTTCAGATTGCTTTTTCAGTGACTGTAGCCAATTATGAGTATATGTTAATCTGCTAGTTGACTTGACCATGGTTTTTCCTGAATTGCCTTTTATGTACTAGTTAGCTAATGTTTGGGAGAGCTTCTCCTTATAATTACTCAGTGGGGATTCATCTGTTGGTCTTTTTCTTTTAAGTTCGCAACCTTCTTTTTTTTCCCCCCCTGAAGACTCAGCGCTGACTTTGGAGGTTTTGTCCATTCCAGGCTCTATAGAAAAAGTTCTGAATGCGACTGTATTGCTGGTACTTTGAATCTGACCCACTGTTCCTTTGGGGAACAATGTGCTGTGGTGACTGAGGAGTTTTTTAGATTTACAATAGATTCCTGGAATTCTTTGAAATAAAGCATACATACAAAAAATGAATGGATATCTTTTTTTATTTTTTTCCACTCGCTTACTGAAACAAATTGGTTAACAGTGGGCATGAAAACATCTGCTTATGAAATTTAATGCTGCCCTATGAATTTTTTTGGTGCCTTACAAGGGACATTTTTTTCTTTTAATAAGTTGGGTCATACATACATGTACTTAGCCTGCAGATCAGTTTCACAGATTTGGACCGAGTGGATTCCTGAAGTACAATTTGAGGGGTTTACAGTGGTTGTTTTCATTGACGTTGTTCGCTGTTTTAAGTGTGGTGGTTAGAATGCGCGTTATGTGTGTATACACACTTTATTTTTGAGAGGAATGCTCAGGAGTGAGGACTCGGAACTTAAATGTTTTAACTGCTCACAGTATTCTTTACACTGTTCTGTAAAGTGAATGAGTCTTATTGGAAGGTGAGCAGGTACAGCATTCAGTTTTGTATAATCCTTGGCCTTTCTGCTCAGCTCACCGTCAGATACTTACCGCTGCCAGTTTTGGTAGTGATTTCCGTTTTACAGCTGGCCGCTTCCAGGCTGGGACCCACAAGTCGTTTCCCTCCAGCTACAGGGAGGGCCCGGGGTGCAGTTTCACAGCCTGCTCACGTCCCCGCTGCTGGAAGGGGCAGCACTCCTCTCTCCTTCCCACCCCATCCCTCCCGGCCGTGCGAGACATCAGCCAGCGGCGTAGCGAGCCAGGTAAGGGAGCTGATCCAGGTGATGCAGAACTGGAGATGTAAAATGCTCCTTTCTCGTTGCATCAGCTCGCTCACTGGCACGAGCGCCATCGTAAGAAAGGATGTGGGGCTGTGGTTGGGAGCGGAGGGGCTGGAAGGAGGAGAAGGGCTGAAAGTGTTGTATCGTATGGGCTTCAGCAGATCACGGATCTGCAGCCTGAGTCACCTTGTACTGGAACTGACTGTGGTGGAAGCCTCTCTACAGTTTCCTGAGCAGTCTGATCCTGTGAGTTAATTATTGATGATACTGCTGGTGAGGACGGTGTCCCGCTCCGTGGGCTAGTGCAGGCTTCGTGTCGCTGCTTTAATTCCTGTTAAGCTCTCCTGGAGAGTACTGACTTGCAGCTGGATGGAACCTCTCTGGTACTGCAGTTTGTATTCTGTTGAGCAGGTATCCGAAGAGGAAAGATGAACCGTGTGGGGTCTATCAGGCTGATTTTAGGTGTTTCTGCTTTACAGTTACTGTAGTTTCTGTATTCTTCCAGCGTCCTGTTGCCCAGCAGAAGTTGAAGGGGACCAGTCTGGGCTAAGCCCGTTACATAGACTTTTGGGTCTTGGAAGTACTGATTTTTAATAACGTACCTGAAACAAGTATTGTCTTAGCAACTGTAGTAGTAGCTGAATCAATATATTTGGTATGGTGGTAAATCGAGGAAACTCTTCTGTCAGCAAATAGGTTTTTTTTTTCCTCAGGCAAGCAAATGAAAGAAAATGTTCTTTATAGTGTGTCTGGAAAGAGAGGTGATGGTTAATATACGAGTTAGCTGTACATGCTGTCAGTTGGACTGCAAATTAGTTCTGGTGTTGTCTGGAAGCACGTCCATACCATTCTGTGATACTGAATGTTAGTGTTTATGTTTCTTGGTGCTTGTGCATTTGAAGTTAGGCCCTTCATATCACATTGTTCCAGTTTCTGCATTTTTTTTGTAGTTTATTATCACTTGTTAATAAGGAAGTTTTCCTGTTTACTGCCAATTTCAAGTCGAAGTTTAAGCTCAATATTTATTTTTTTGAGGGACATACTGAAAAATGTTTTTGACTGTATTGGAAATATTCTTGATTACTCTTAAGTACCCCTAGGCATCTCCGAGATGTAGATAAGAAATATGAAATTTAATAGGAAGATAGCTTTGGAAATTGTGAACTATTTCCCAAGACATCTAGTCTGGATTTGTCTGAATTATAAGCTTCATAAAGTTGCCATTTTCCATTTGCAATTAAATCTTTTAAGATATTTGTTTTGAATTCTCTGGACATTTCAGCTGCAATGTACATACCCTGCTGGCCTACTGAGCTTTCTTCACCGTGTCAGCTTTATGCAGCGTGCATGACGAAAGTTCCTGGTAGGACACAGGAAAAATGGGTTCTCCTCTTTCTCGTTATCCCTTAACTGAAGTATATTTTGGCTTAGGAACAGGCATGGTGGACCTCATTCTTGTTTTATTTCTGCAGCATGCTGGGAGTTAGGAGCTCAGTGGTACTTTGCAGCCGTTGTATACCTCTGTGCTTGAAGGAAAACTGTCTTGGTTTTTAGGCTAATAACTGCTTGTCTGAGAAGATAGACAAAGCGATGCTGGTTCATCATGTAGTCAGCGTGCCAGGTACACTCCAGGTTGTCTTGAATGTTGTGTCAAAGACCAAGCCCAACAGATAACATAGTGGTTATGGTTTCTTTTAAAGTTCTGCAAGCCAGGCTTCACAAAGGCTCGAAACGCACGTTTGAATGTCATATTTATGCATGACACCATTAGTATAGAATAGATGCAAATCTCAGTCTCCTTGTTTAACTGAAGAAGATGCTAAACCGTATTCTTTCTTTGCTTTCTTCCTTCTTGTCCTAAGCACTAGAGTATAGCCAAGCAACCTTGGAAACATCTAGCTTTTTTCCTAACAAATGACTGTATAATTCCTCTTGCAGAACGTGTGTTACAAACCCATCTCAAGAAATACGATGTTGTGTAAGTGGACTAGATTTAAATAAAAACTGGCACCACAGTCAAAAACAAAACTGGAAATATTTTCAAAGGAGAAATGTGTTAACAGGGAGGCTTGGTAGTGAAAGAGCCATTATATAAAGGCATTATGGAACTATGGTGAAATGAGGGATAAATAGGTGTGCTCATGCACACGATCTGTATCTCTCGTGAAGAATAATTGTCCGTGTACTGAAAGAGTATCTCCCCACTGAAGCATACGATTAAATCTTGTGAAATACATTCTGAACGCCTGGGAATTGTGCTTCTGTGTGTTGATAACTCCCAAGCTGCAAGACTGTGTTAATATCGCTGCCCACCTCCAACGCAAGGAGAAGTATTTCAGAGCAAGCAGAGCCATCAAAATCAACAAAGCTATTTTAAACGCAAGCTCGCGTTTCATATGTGCTAGTCAGTAAGTAAAAAAATTAGTGGAGGCTTCTTGATACTTTATTTTAAATGTTTGAAATTTGGAATAGCAGAGTTTGAAATTTGGAAGAATAAACTATTGCCTATCACAATGATCACGTATGGAGTCCTTCTTTTGCTTTGTCTATATTTCTTTCTTGCCTATGTTGGCCAATTAGGCTAAAAAATTCTCAGGCGGCAGCTGTATGTACCTGCCTCATTCTGTCACCTCAGTTGTACCAAAATTGATAAATTAAAAGTATATTCTTAAAAGAAAAGGGTGGGATGGGGGGAGAAAGAAAGGTAGTTTTAACTCCGATCGGGTCCCTGTTCTGGTTTAACTCGGATCTGATTCCCTGAACCGGTTTGCTGTGCGTTGCTACAAACAGTTCTGCCAGCACAGCTGAGGGGGAGCGTGGGTAGGGGATGGGACCGCTTAAGTTGTACTGCAGAGATGTGTTTGGAAATATGTCCTTTGATTCTAAGACCTGGGGGCAGGAACGGTCTTTGTTCTGTATTTGTTCTCTGTGACACAGTGGGGTACTTGTTATCTGCCCGGATGAAGTCGAACACAGCTTTCCCTTGGGTTGGATTTAACAATTCTCAGCATAAGAAATTGTCCTCAATTTTTAGAAATTTCAAGCATGTTCTGATAATGGCAGCATGAAAGCTCCAGGTTATCTCACTTGGTGTTACGTCCACTGTGATAATGAAACTTTTATTTCCAACAAGATGGCAATAGATGTTTAACCACCATGCTATGTGAGATTTCCTATCTGTAGCAAGCCCCAGCTAGTATCCTGACTTGTACTTTATTTCTTAAGACGTGATTGTCTGTTGTCAGTGACTCAGAAACAGACAATGACATTTTTGGCACACAGTGCCGTTTGTTCTCTGTTGTTGCTCTTTCTAAATAGGCTATATCTCTTGATTTCTAGCATTACATTCATGTGAATCATCCCACCAACTTCACTAATATCAGCTAGGTTGAACGTACGTTCCTGCAGGAGTGAGTGCTTTAAATTCTTGTTCATTATCTTCCCAACATCATTCTGTGGGCAATTAAAGATTTTTTAAAATCTTTTACTTTTCATTCTTTGTTCCGTTAGTTCTGTTCTCCTTGTCTTTCTTTCTGGTGAATATTTAAGTAGTCATAAAAGATAGGATAAATCCCTGAGGAGCAATTGTTGGGCAACCACACCAAAATAACGAGAAGTTTAAATTCTTGCCCGTGCGAGGTAGTTGGTCGAGGGAGGAGGGGGGGGCAATGGAAATATGCTGAGATGGGAAATCCAGTTCCTTAGTGATACCAACCCATACCTGCATTTTCTTGGGATGAGAGAGAAAGCTAATACCTGGTTTGTATCAGACAGAAATTGAATTTTTCAAAGCTAGTAGCGTATTCCTTTGAGAAGCTCAGATTTTGCCTACCCAGTGATGTTCAGAGGAAACATTTAAAAGAACATTGTTTAGAAAATTCCTAAGAATTGCTATCTTTAGAGTACTACTAACAGGAATATAAGAAAGCTTTATACATGTGGTAGTATTAAACTATCTAGCTTTCCAGAAAAGGAGCGTGGTGTAGATAACATAGTATTTTTAATTTGTTTGCTTGTTCTAAATTGCATTTATGTGCTGTTCTATAGCAGTACAGGATAGCAGATATAGTAAATTTTAATGTTTTACGTTGTAGGAAACACTGGTAGATAGACCCCCAAAAAATTTACCTTGAGGGTGGTCAAACATGAGAGTGGGGCCCAGAGAAGTTGTGGAGTCACCATCGTTGCACGTGTTCAGAACTTGACTGGACAAGTGCCTGAAAGCAGCCTGTTCTGGTAAGACCTGCTTTTTCAGGAGGTTGGACAAGTTGATCTCCAAAAGTCTCTTCAAGTATACATGATGCTGTGGTGGGGCAGCTCTGTGTTGTGGATAAGAAACGTGATACTTGGCAAGGTCCACTGTTGTGTCAGGTATCAACTTCAGTTTTAGTATGTAAAAATCTCCAGTGATTTTCTCTGTAAAAGACATGTTGTGCCCTTCTTGCTGTTTGGATGCGTGCACCAGCACCACAGAACAACGAGCGTGCTTGTTCCACCACTGGGTTGTGGTGAGAGTGACCAGTGGAAGTGGACAACAGGGGGTTTGGTCTGAAGAAAACGCTCAATGACAGGATGAATGAAACCAGGGGGCTGGAGTAGAGTGGACGAGGGGAAGGTTGGAAGGAGGAGTTGAGTTGGCAGTGTCTCTGTGAAAGCACTTGAAATGAGAGGACGAAAGAGGATGGCTTGGGGAGGGAGTGGAATGGCACTAGAAGCTCTCGGGGTGGAATGAGGCCAAGTGGAACGGGAGCTTGTGAGAGAAATAGGAGAGGATGATTGAGAGGCACTTAAATATGGGGGAGGAGGAATTGAGGATGGGAGAAACATTCCAGTTATACTTAAAGCTTAAGTGAGGAAGGTCAGACAAAAAACTAAATAGCTTGTTATCCAGTGAGCACCTTCGTTCTATGCATTGACAAAGGCAGAAGCGCGGTGGAAAAAACCAAATGTGATTATGCCCTTTTTTTGTTAATGACTTGGATGATGATGGCGTAGAGAGTACATTTATTAATTTTACAGAGAGTACCAGGCTGGGAGAGGATTCAAGTTCTGTGGAGAATAAATTTAGAATTTCAAATGGCTTAGAAAAATTAGAGAAACAACGTAAAAGAAATAATGCTGTTTAAAAGGGCAAATGCAAAGTACTGTACTTAGATTAGATAGTTCCCTACATAAATACAAAATAGCAATAATTCTAGAAAAAAGAATCCCAGATTTTTAGGTGAATCATAGCCTGAAACATGCGTCAGTAGCACTGTGCTGTTGCAATAAGGGTAATCATTCTTCTGGGATGTATAGTTAGAAGGGACATATTTAAACATGTCACATGATAATTTCACTCTACTTCACATTGCTTGGTCTTCATCAGTTTTGGGCATGACATTTAGGTTTGAGCCCATGGGAGAGTCTTCCAGGGGAAAGCAACAAGAATCTTCAGAAGTCTGGAAAAAAAGTGCAATGTGGAAAGGCAGAAAAGAGTAGTTTGCTCAGACTAGAGGAGACGAAGACAGACATGAAAGCAGTCTCCAGGTGTGGGAAGAGATGCTACAAAGAGAAAGGGCATAAACTTCCTAAGTGTCAGGAAGTAAAGGCCAGTGGCAAAAGTTAGGAAAAATATTTTCCTGAAAAGGGTAGTTTGATATTGGAATAGATTTCAGTTTAAAGCCAAGATACTCATACGACGTCTAACAGGGTAGTTGAGTCTCAGCAATACTGGGGGATGTGGTAGTAGCTGTAGGGTGTGCACCAACATCTACCTTGCCCGGAGAGGAGAACGTCAGCTTTGGTGAGGGAGGTTTTCCCTTGCCTTCCATTCCTCAGGTCTGTCAGCCACAGCTGGGGGAAGCAGAGCAAAAGGCAGAAGGTCTGACTGTTTGGATGTCCAGTAGGGCACAAGATGAGGTTCAAGCGTGAACTTAGCTAACAGCATGAACTTGTCTTTAGGGAGGTTGTGGAGTAGTCATCACAAGTTTTGTCTTTTTTTAAAGAATTTAGTCAAGACCAGGCTGGACAGAAACTGATGTACACTAACTTGGAGAACTAGCAGAGAATGAGGTGACTTCTTTCCTCTTTGTTTTTATGTTCTCCACATCGTTTTTTGTATAAGACCAGAGTTTAGTGCATGGGTGCTGAACTAAGATTGGGCAAGCAACTTTAATTTTGATATTTCCTGATACTTGTGGACTTGACATTGTTTTGATGCTGTCTTTGGGTATGGAAGGCACATGTTTTAGGCGTATGCTATCATCTGTGGAAACACAATATAGACACTTTTTAAGGTTTTACTCATCTGCAGGATGATTTTAACCAGCTTGAAGGTGTTTTAATGCATTTAAAAGAATGGTTGCCAATAGAATGAGTAATATCCAGTGTTGTCAGCTTTCACAAATTTGTCATGGCTGTGGCCCTGATGGTTTTGACAGTTTCATGATGATAAATTTTGGCTGTTTCACACAAATTGAAGAAATCAGAATCAGAAAGAAATTCCTAAGAACACAGACCTGAAACCCCTGAGGCCATGAGCTCCTAATTCTGGCTCAACCACACGCTGCTCATTATGATTCTCACATCCCTTGTTATAAGCTGTTCGTTGCTATTGTGGGAGGTAACTAACATAGGTATAAATATATATACATATACATACACCCTTTTTGCCTGTTCATTTGTTGTGTTCTTTTGATCTTTCTTTCTTCACAGAATGACAGAGTGGTTGAGATAGTCAGGGACCACTGGAGACTGTCTAGTCCAACTCCAGTGCCCAGAGCAGGGTCACCTACAGCAGATTACTCATAGAATCATTTAGGTTGGAAAAGACCTTTAAGATCATCGAGTCCAACCATAAACCTAACACTGCCAAGTCCACCACTAAACCATGTTCCTCATGGCCGTGTTAAGTAAGTTTTGTGTGTCTGCAAGGACAGAGGCTGTAACCCCTCTGGGTGCCTGTTCCAGTCTTTGACCACCCTTAGAGAAAGGAAGTTTTTCCTTATGTTCAAATGTCCAGTTTGTGGCCATTGTCTCTTGCCTTCTCACTGGGCAGCAATGGGAAGACTCCAGCTCGGTGGTCTTTCCTCTCCTCATCAGGCATTTCGCAGGCATTGATAAGACTCCCCGCCACCCCACCCTGAGTCTTCTCCTCTCCAGGCTGAATAGTCCCAGCTCTCAGCCTCTCCTCAGATATCAGATGCTCCAAGCCCTTAAATGTCTCTGTGTCTCTTCACTGGTCTCGCTCCAGTATGTCCATGTCTCTGTCATACTGGGGAATCTGGAACTGGACACAGCACTCCAGATGTGTCTCAGCAGTGCAGAGTAGAGGAGACGGATCCCATCCCTCAACCTGCAGGCAATGCTTTTCCTAAAGCAGCCCAAGATGTTGTTGCCAGGATCATCTCCGCTAATTTGTTTCTTCAGGTTTAAACTTACAAGCAGCATTAAATACATCGTCTAGAAAATATTTCCTACTTTCTTCTTAATTGTGGATTTTTCCCTTTCCAAACTATAATAGCTTGAAGTAGGGGAGGTTGGAATAGATGACCTTTAGAGGTCCCTTCCCACCCAAGCTGTTCTATGATTCTATGAAATAATATTCATTATGTTTTGTTAAGTTTCAGAGACAGTAACACAAAAAGTGTATCCGTTGGAATGGAGAAATTTGCTTCATCTGATTCTTGCAAGATTGAGAAATATTTTGAAGTTGAGTAATTTTTAAGTGTAGACTTATTGGGGTAGTTGCTTTCCATTTAGTTTGAAGCCTATACCTAATTATCATGGTAGTGAGACACCTGGCTAGTTAAGGCACATTTTGCCAGGAATATAAAAATAGTATTTCTCTGCTATACCATCTTTTCTGAGAGTGATTATTTATCAAAGTTGACCCTAGGAATGAGAAGAAAGAAGTTTTAGGGGAAGTCCTTTGTTACACACTTGAAATAATATTTGGAATGATAAGGAAATCCTACAAGATGAGAAAAGTGCTGATGGTGTGTCAGTACTTGGCAGAAGAGAGTGGTTCACTCCAGACAATAATAGATTCTTTAGCTAACTGTCACTACTTAGGTAAAATAAGGGGATCCTAATGGAAAATTCTATCAATAAATAATTAAATCAACAAAATAAAGTTGTTCAGATAGTGGGTTTTGTGGAATACGATTACCACTTCAGTATAATTGATTTGAGATTTCGTAAAGGGAGTGCTTTAAGATAAATTTCATTCAAACTTCAAGACTGTTTAGTATCAGTAAAATAGCTGTGTCATGAAGCACTTAATGTCTTTTTGAAAAAGTTGTAAGTAACAGTTTTTAGGAGCGGTAGTCTTCCGTAAATACTGCTTAGGAGAGGTAATAATGTCAAATTGTTACTAGTAACATTTGTTTTAAACCCAAGATCCGTGGAATGATAATAAATAATTTATTTGGTATTATCTAGTTATTTGGCAAGCTAGTTCTACAGTCTAAAAACTGAATTAAAAAAGCAGGGCAGGTTTTCAGAACTGAAACAAGGAAATTGGGGGAAAATGGGGGACTTCCTGAGAAGCTGTGGTGTTTGTCCTGTAGGGTTTGGCTTGCATAATGCTGTCAGTCGGGATTTTAAAAATGGAAGAGAACAGTGAAAATGGAAAAAAACTACTTTACGTTAGAATCAAAATTTCATAGAAAGAGACTCTGCTAAGCTTGTTTAGTTTAGCAGAAGAAAGAGACAGGACCTGAGTGTAGCATCTAATCAAGTAAGGGAAAAGTAGAGACAAAACTTAACGTAGAAAGGCATAGTACTAACTAGTGACTGAAGGCAGAGTGACTCAAACTGGAAGTAAAGTACGAAAGGCAGTGACGAGCCTTTCAGACTGTCACAGCAAGTGATGGACTCTTCAGCTCTTAATAACTTGAATTTGGGAGTGGATGCCTCTCTGGGAGAGCTGCTGTGGTTAAGCACAAGTTATTGGTCTCGGGGATCTTTAGCTGACGGAAATAAAAGGCCTCTCTTTAACAGGAGGTAATTCCGATTGATTTTGTGTGCCCACCTTGCCTGAAACCGTGAACCTTCCAAGCAAAAAATCATGAATTTATGGTGATGCTTTTTTGTCAAACTAAGTTGCATCTCCGGTCTCTTTCTTCCTACTCATCTGCTGCTTTTATCTACACCTTTGAGTTTGGCAGTACTTGGCTGAACTCTGCTCTATCACACGTTCCGCACCTACAAAATTTAAGATGGTTCTCCTCCTTAGTAGGGATTCATTCAAACTGGTAGGAAATGCAATGTTTCCCACAAAATAGACAAAGAATTGTACAAGTTTGGTTTAGAATGATTGGTGAAGTTTCTTTATCCCTTGTGTTGGAGTGGCTACTGCTAGGAGAGAGTGTTTAGTCTTGAGGACAAACCAAACCATTTGATACCTCTCTTCAACCTCATTGAGGTGGTTCGTGTCACAGGTAGAATTTTATTTTCCCAAGGAGTGTGTTTGGGTAACTTTGCTTAACAGCATGGCAAATAAAAGCTATCAATATGTATAGCAAAAGGATCCAGAATAAGAAGAGAACAGTTGTTCCCCAGTTTTTTTTCTTCTCGAGTTTAAATTGCTGGTGGAAGTGAAACTGCCAGACTCACTGTCGTGATTATCATCTGTATTTGTGCTGCAGTAATCCACCATCCGTCATGCAGGGTGGAAGACGAGGCCAGCAGGAATTGCCTGAGGTATAACAAAGATACCTGTGCAGTTGTGCGCTGACAGAGGTGTAATTCCCAAACGGCAGTGCCGGCTGGGGCATGGCTGACTGTAGCTCCCATGGAAAGGACCTGGAGGTGCTGCTGGATGGCAACCTGAGCAGTGCCAGCACTGTGACCTCGTGGCAATGAAGGCAAGCCGAGTCCTCCGCTGTCTAGGTAAGAGCGTAGCTAGGGTGCCGTGTCTGGTTTGTCCCCTGATTTCAAGAGAGATGTTGAAACACTGGAGAAGGTCCACCAGGATGATTAGTATGTTAGAAGGGTGATTAGCATGTTAGAGAACTCAACATTTGGGGAAAGGTTCAAGGAAGTTTGTAGAGGAAAGAAGACTTGGAGACTTGGAAAGTCATCAGTCATCCAATACCTAGAAGGTAGATATGAAGGAGGAGTTGGTTTCTGTTCACAAAGTTGCATGGTGAGAGGAGAAATTTTGTCCGGGTATAAGAAAAAGAAAATTTGCTAGAAATATTAAACATTGGAGTAAGTTCCTGAAAGGCATGGTGGAGTCTCCCTAACTGGAAATATTGAAGGCTCACCTTGGCAGCACCCTGCCTTACCTGATGTAAGGCCTTAATGAAGCAAGGTCCAGCAGAGGGTTGGAGAGCAGATCGTTTCCTGACATCTTTTCCAACCTCGACTGCCCTGCGCTGCCGTGGTTAGAGCTGCTTGGCAGCCTTGGCTCTGGGCAGAGGCGGCAAGGTTGTGCACTAGGCAGTAGCAGAGATGTCTGAAGAAGTCTGATTACGTTTGCTGACTTAGTCAATTAATGGACTATTTTTAATGCAAATATTAGATTTTCAGTAGAACCAGTAAGAAAAATGAAATTTGCTTGCCTTGCTTTTTTATTGTTGTTCGTTTTATTGTTTTGTAGTAAAGTAAACAAAAGTTGTAGAAAGTAAAAAAAGTTGTACTGATGCGAAAAAATGAAAAATACAGGTGTGATGCAGTCAGAATTTTAAGATCAAGTTAATCTTGAGTAATCAACTGAAAGAATGTCTTTACATTATTCATGTTTTTATATATATATATATATGTATATTATAATATGGTGCTGCTTTATGACAGTCCAGTAAAAGCAGATCTGTGGACCGCATGTGTTCCACGGGGCTATTTGTTTTGCCCACCAGATAGTTGAAACGAAGCGGCACTTCTTGGTTCAGCTGGCCAAATAGCATGTGCTGCCTCTCGGGTAGAGGGCAGAGCAAAGGCATTTGACGTACAGTATTAGCAAAGCTGGGAGAAGTGGTAAAATTGAAGAAATGGGTGTCCTGCGGCAGGAGAAGCCGCGGGCAGAGCCGTAAGGCAGATTTCTTGAGGCAGACGCTGCTGCCAAGAGGAGGTACGTACACGACAGGAATTCGGGGTATTTTAGTCTGATTCTGGAATAAGGTATCTTGGTGATGAGCTGATGTCTCCAGTAGCCCTCCATGCTCGTTTCAGTTGTACGTGATTTGATTCCGCGTAGCGTCCACCTGGTTTGGATATTTCTGTGTCAGGCAGGGTGGCGATATTTAATTCTTTGCATGTGCACGTTCTGGAAGGCGTTGGAGGAAACGGGTATGTCGGAGAAAGCTGGCTGCACCCCTTACCCTTCCCCAGTCTCTTTTTGTGCACCTCCTCAGCGCGGAGTCTGGAGTAGAATTAGAAATGCCTCGCCGTGTGCGAGCATCTGGGCTACAGACCTGGATTCACTGCGTTTCCAGCCGCTTTGCCTGTCTTTCTTTTCGGGAGTCTTCAGTTAATGCCAGACAGCCCTTCTGAAAGTCGCACTGTTACTTAAGAGCAGAGAGGGAGAGGAAAAAAAAAAAGTGATTTTAAAGTACTAGACACATATGCACGTGTCTAGGGCTTTTTAGCATCTTTTGATGGTAGCCTAAGCAGAAATCATTTCCCTGGAGTTTTCCAGTCTCTCTCTTTCTCTCTTCTTCTGTGGCTGTCCTGCAAATTACTTTGGTGTCTCTCCTAAGAGAAGGCTCTTTTAATAGTCTTCGAGTTTTTTCTGTGTTCAGAGGCCTTTTTCTCTCCCGGGTGACCCATGGGATTGCTTGAGAGAAGATGGCATTAAAAAAAGATTAAAAATTCTGGCTTTGTCCTGTAACTGCTTAGTATGTACAGAGATGAGGCTGTTGAGAGTCAGCCTTCTCCACCCCATCTTTCAAGCCAGAATCCGTTTGAAACCAACGGTCTAGTACAATCATCTTAAAATGTCATCCAAAACAGTTTTATAAACTATCACAGGGCAATTTTGGGTATATTATGAAGCAATATTGTGCCAAAGCCCTGTGACTTATCCTTGCGATGTACACTGACAGGAGAATGTGATTCTGTAATTAAAGAGCATTTCACACAACTGTTTGCCAAATAATCATATTGCTTCAACATTTCTTTTCATCCTCATCAGTTGAGATGCAGCCCCGTGCACTAATGGGACAACACAATACAAATCCTGCACTGAATATGGTGTTATCACATCTTACATGGGCTTTTTGTGAGGCTTCAATGGCAGGGTGTTACTTCTCCATAAATTTTAATTCCTTGAATTTTACCTAGTGCCTACTGTTCATGGAGGATTCTTACCAGCCGTTTAGAGGAAGGTGGTGGTGAAATTAATTGAAATTAATGTCCTACTCATCAGCATACACTCATCTTGGGTGCTGAGATTGGGAAAGCCAGGGAAGGTTCTTCAGAGTTCTTCTTAAAACAGGAATCCAATGGTCCGTAGTTCTGAGCATTGAAGAGAATCATTCAGGCTGAATGCCCAGAAAATGGGAAATATACAAAAAGAGGTTATCTGACAATGTGTTGTTTTTCAGGAGTTGAGTAGTATTGCATAAGAACACCTGCAAATGCCTCCTGTGAACAGAGTTCTCCAGGCAGTGTTCTCCTGGATCACTTTTTCTGTCCCCAGAGTTGCTTGCCTGATTCATTAGGTAACTATCCATCTGCCTCAACAGCAGTAGGGTTCTCCATACGCTTAATTATTGATATCCTGTTTATTTAAGAGAGTACTGTATTATGTGTTGTTGTGGTTTAACCCCTGTAGGCAGCCAGCTACCTCCAGCTCCTCAATCACTTTCCCCCCAGTGGGATGGGGGAGAGAATCAGAAGGGTAAAAGTGAGAAAACTCATGAGTTGAGATAAAGACAGTTTAATAGGGAAAGCAAAAGCCTTGCTTGCATCAAAGCAAAATAAGGAATTGCAGGTATTTAGCCATCTCCAGGAAAGCAGGGCTCCATCACACATAACGGTGACTTGGTAAGACAAATACTACAGCTCTTAACATCGCCCCTTCCTCCTTCTTCCCCCAGCTTTGTATACTGAACGTGACATCATATGGTGTGGAATATCCCTGTGGTCAGTGGGGTCAGCTCTCCCGGCTGTGTCCCTTCCCGACTCCTTGTGCCCCGCAGCCTGCTCGCTGCTGGAGCGGTGCGAGGAGCAGGAAGGTCCTAGATGCTGTGTGGGCACTGCTCAGCAGTAACGTAAACATCCACACTGTTTTCAGCACAAATCCGAAGCGTCGCCCCATACAGGCTGCTGGGAAGAAAATTATCTATCCCAGACAAAGCCAGTACGTGCGTTCAAAGCTGCTGCTGCTACAGAAGAATTCTTGATGATCGTTGTGAACCTTGTGTTTGGTTGATAAGACCGTCACGCTGTACACCTCCCAGAGGTGTGTTGAGGTTGTGCTGCCTCTTTGTATTCTTTTGACACTTTTATTTGATCATGTTTACATGCCTGTGTTTATGAAGGTCATTTCCAGCATTTCAAGAAAGTTAAACTGAGATAATTAAAGCTGCAGCACGTGGAATTCTGTTGACTCTGCCTTGTGTAAACAAGTGAGTTGCTGACACGGTCGGGACGCTAATGCATATAGCTCGTAGTCCTCTGCTTTTCGAGCTTACGGGGTAAATAACACTGGAAGGTAGCTGCTGTGCAAATAAATCAACCCTCAGTGTCAGCTGTAGTCATGTACTTTATCAGCAAGTACCACCACCGTTTGGTAGAATGCAAAGATGTACTGAGATTCGGGGACTTTGGGATCCTTGCCAGTTTCTTTGTATTCTAGCGGTTAGAGATGCTGCCCTTCTGGCATTTATTACTCCCCTCCCGTGCATCTTCCCTCTGGCTTTTTGCAGCTGTGTGGAGCATGCTGTAGGCAAATAGGTAAATTTTCTGGAAATTCTGATAAGTCTTAGTAAGTCTATATTAAATGTGTGGAAGAAGTAATTTTTACTTGAGCAGATCTGGGCAGGCTTTAAGGGTAGTGGCAAGAGGCACACGCTGCTAAGCTGATCCTCTGGCTAAATTTCTGATCTCTGCAACATGGAGATGCTGTAGCTGCTCATTAACATCAGCAGAACTGAGCAGAAGATGCTGTCTCTGAACCTTCTTATACAGGAGGTAGACATTTTAGCTGAACTTTTTCAAAACCGTTTAGTCTAAAGCAGACTGGAAATAATTGGCTTTCAGAGCTGAAGTTTGGCAAACCTATAAGCAGTTGAAAATAGCATCTTGTAAGTGAAGGGAAGTGAAGTACAACCTTAATTGAAGCAGTTGTTACTGATGTCATCTGTAGTGCCCTGAAAGCAGGAACAGATAAAATCTAATTAGACAGAAAATACTACTAAGATTAAAGTATGTATTTTTTTGCTTTGTTGAGCCAATACAGAGAAGGGACTGGAGCCAAACTGTCGCCCAGCCATCTCTTTGAAGAAAAACTGGGTCTCACTCCAGTCATCAGCCACATTGCACAAATCTAACCCGTACTTGCCCCGAGCTTGCCTGGGATGTCAATTTACAGAGCGCAAGGCTCTAATTCAGCTGTATTCTAGTAAAGCAGCGCGGTACAAAGAAGCGTTCTTATGACTCCTGTTCAGATTATGTCCAGATAAACTCGATGGACTTGTGCTATTTGAAAATACTCGTGTGTCTTCTTCTTATGCTGCACTTGCGGTGGGTTAGCACTACAATTATTTACAGCATTTATTTGGAACACTTGCAGCATTGACTTAGTGTCAGGTATTGCTAATGTAGAGCAAAATCATATACTACTATTTTTTTTTTGCCACATTTCTAGCTGCCTTTACACAACGAAGAATAATTGAAGTCTGTAGAAATCTGTGTATGTGTGCATTTTTTTCAAAGTCAGAATATATGATACAGTGTCTAGTTTGATTTGAAGACTATCGATGTTATACAGTCACAAGCTCGGGGGTCCAAACTTCCAGTATCACTTTACCAACATGAAATATGTATGTATATTCCCTTAAGTGTGCAAAAAGTCTGTTGGGTTTGGTTGTTTTTTGTTTTGTTTTAAATTTAGTGACCATTTGTTTGTGAAGCCATTGCTTCTGTAGTTGCATTAGCAGGGGTATGATGAAAATGCAGCTTTTTTTTGTCTCTCATGAAGCCATGAAACCAGAATATTTCTGCTGTCCAATTATTTTAAATGTTGCTGAGCATCGAGTTGAATAGGCAAAGAATATGCATGATATTTTGTGATAGAATACTTAAGTTTGCATGGAAAAGCAAAATACATAGAAATAAATATACATTCTCTTGGCAATAAACTTACTTGTTGTAAATATTTTTTCAAGTGAAATAGTAACTAGTTTTTTAGGAAGTGTGCTTGCTGTAGCTAATGCAAAAAAACAATCACAGAAAAGATGTTTTTAAAAGAATTGTCTAAGTAATTGTGCAGAATAACACATTTAAAATAACCCGTATTTATGACAAGAAACTTGATAATGGTGTTTGTGAATTATGTGGAGTGGTCAGTACATGCAGTTGAAGATCACGGGGGCTCGAAACTGATGCCTAGAATAAACTGAAATTCCTGCATTTGTCCGTAAGCAACCATTCAGAGCGCTCTATAATTTTCCCACTGTTCATTTCTGCACCGTCAGACTGTAGTTGATTCGACATCTGTCTGTCAAAGAAAGGAAATCCAACCCTCTCATCTAATTTCTTCTATTTGTCATTTAAACAAATATCAGTGAGGGATTCAACAAACTGCTGTGTTCACACAAACAATGCATAAAATACTGTGTGCTTGTTTCATCCTCATTCTAACATCAAGTCCTCCCTCCAGTGGCTGCTGTAACAGTTTTTTACTTTGTCAAAAAGAACCGGAAATTCCCTCTCTCAAAGCTAAATTCGGATTTATTCGTTTGTTTGTTTATTTTGGTGCTTCTAGCCTGGCAAGCGAAGCTGTTAAGGTGTCTACTTTTTCCTCAGTGCGGGGTCTTCATCTGCTAAGGGAAGAAGGGTATCCATTGTGGAGGCAAGGGTGCCGGGGATTCTTGGTTGCTGCATTGATTAACCTGATTGGGGGGTGGGGATTAGTTTATCAAGGCAAATCAGTTCGGATATATTTTATGTTTCTTCCCGTGGGTAATAACAAGTCTTTGAGCACCTGTATGTATTTTGAGACTGCGTTAACTTACCTATACCCAGTGATGAACTTTCAAAAGTTGTGTAGGGAGGGCTACCCAATTTGTATGACTAGAAAAATTTTCACGTGGGCTATCACAAAACACTATCACTGTCATTTTGTAGCACTTCTAATAACTTTAACTGGAACGGTTTAGTTTCTTTTCTACACAATCTGCTGGAATGTACGTGGTTTTGTGCTGCAAATGTACAAACTGGTGATGGACAATGTTTTGTATTTGGTGGACTTCTGTCACTGGACTCTTTGGAAGCATCTGATAAAAGTCTTTAATACCATCCGCTTGTGCTAATTGAAATTTGGGTAATTTTAATGTTTACATTGACTACATTGTATGCTAGAAAACACAAAAAAAAAAGTCTCTGTGGTTTTGTTGTTATTTTTGTTGATTACTTTTGTCATGAGTGCTAACATGATTAAAGTGTTATCCAAAAGATGCACATTTTAACTGAATCATGTTGAGTTGTGTCATAACTTAAAAAGTACACAACTTAAGCAGAGCTTTCCTGGTGGAATTGTCTTTAAAAGACTTCTGGCAGTGTACTGTCATTTGCCATCAGCTTAATCTGAACAGCCTTCTCCAAAGGAAGGTGTCAAAGTCTCCCATAGGCCCAACTTGTAGAATGGATTATTGGATTTTCTTGAACCCCAGCTTAAGCAAACAACCCCCCCACCCCTTAGTTAATAATAACTATCCCTTCCTTTAAATTGATGTATTTTTCCTTAATCTACTAGAAAATGTTTCATGTAATAGGTTTTCTCTAAAGATAATAGAAAAATAGTCTCTATNGAACTGCTGTTACTTAAAATAAACCATTTTGGGGTTCTTTCTTACGGGTGTAAGTATTAGGGAGCCAGTAGTAGTTGGTGAATCCTATTACTCTTTGTTTGAAAATCACAAATTGCTACAGAGGTGCAGTTCATGCAAACTCATCCATGGTGAAGTATATTGGGGAGAAGAGTGAAACAAATCGGTAATGACAGACCAATAACACAAGGAAACAAAAAAAGATGAAGGGAAGAAAAATTCAAGACGCAGAAGTCTGCTTATTGAGAAGGAAGAAGCGGTGATTGTGACGTGGTAGTTTGCTCCCAGGGTCTCAGATTCAGGGCGAAAGGGTTTGCAGATTTGAATGTCTGGGTTGCCTTCTCTGCAACAGGAGAAATTTGGAAATATATTTTTCGTGTAAATTCTCACCTTGAATATATTGAGGTTCCTTCCTTAGCTGGACATTACTCTCTGCATTTCAATGCCGACAATGTGTCGTAGAAATCACAGTGGTTTAAAGCTGAGTGCTCCCTGTAGTTTCACCAAAATGAAACGTGTAGTACAGTAAGAACAATAAAGTGGAATGAAATGATGAAGAAAATCCTTAAAGATTGTGGAAGTTCTGTTGATTATGTTTTGTTTTTTCTTGTATCTTCTACTTTGGCCGTACAAGTGTGGTGCTTCTCCAAAAGGCTTTGCATTTGCTGATGTTACATTAGAATCACAAAAAAGAAGTATTGATTGGATAATTGTCCTTTTAGGATTAGGGAGAAGTTAGCGTTTGTTCCTGTGAACTTGAACCTTTCACCAAATTTGATACTGGAGTGTGTGTCACACTATGGTGTAAACCGTCTTAATCCAGGATAGTGTGATGAGACCTTAGAGTGTCTAGTATAAGTTTTGAAGGAGAGGAAAAAGTTAATTTTAATTTTACCTTGCATATCATAGTGGTTTATAATACTCAGGGAAGTTTTGCTTTTGGAACAAGTTCTGGATTTTTGTGATGTAAGCAGTAGCAAATCAGATCTGTTGAAGTAGAAGTCAGTAAATTTGTTAATTTCCAACTCTTGTTGATTTTCAGGTTGCCCTTTGATGATTAATGTACATTTACCTCAGTATTTTCAATCTGTTGACAGTTGGGATAATGATGGCTCAGCTCCAGCAAGGAGGTCCAGATGAAAAAGAGAAGACTACTGCATTAAAGGGTATGAGTCCTTTTGCCTTCTTTTTACATATGTTGACATTTCATAAATAATAACTAAGGAAAGGAAAATGGTTTGATATAACTACGGGTTTGAGTCTGGGAACTGCAATACTGGAAGAGACTATTAGTCCATCTATGCTAATGCTTTTTGTCTAATGGTGTGTCCATTATCAGTGTTTTCATAAGAGGATATAAAAAATAATGATCTGTGGTAAGGAGGAACAGAATAAGATATCCATTAATTTTTTTAATTTTCATAATTATCCTTTGAGAAAGTTGACTGGTGCTTTTGTGTTCTCAGTTTCTGGGAGTTATCATTTAATTTTTATGCCACTTATGTTTTATAATTATGCAACCATATTACAGCTTTTAAAAATCTCTTTGACTAGAGTGTTAGCAGGGAAAACATTTTCAGGACATTGATTTCCATGTTGATTTTATAAAGTTTTCTTTCTATTGTATGTTTTAAAAAAGTAAATGGACCTAAGTGACAGCAGAGTAATTTTGTCGAGGAAAAAATAAATTAAAGAAATGACATCTTTTAAATAGTGTTTTTCAATTTTGGAAGTACACAGAGTTGGTTAGACCTACAAGTAAGCTAATCAAACATTGGATTTAAAGTGCTTGCATCATGCTTTTACTCTCTAAATCGTCTTTCAAAAGAGCAAAAAGAATATACCTTGCAGGTCCAGTGTGAAAAAATGGATTTCTACCAAAGTATTATTAGGAATATATAGTCTGTTTTGCAGTGATGGTAGATGATGTTTCTTCAGTTACAACTGCGTTTTTGTGAAATGTTTGGTGAAAAAGTATGTGGTGCTTTTTTCAAACCTTCTACTAATTCTGTCAAATTGGTACGTTTTGAGGAAATTATACTTCATGTTTGCAATAGTAGGACTCCCATTTTTTACTTGGCATTAATTTGGTCTTCATTAAGGATTAGTGTCTGAGAAATATTCCACGTAATGAAAACTTTCTGTGAGGATGTTGTTTTCTCCATGCGATCTAGTGAACAACCATTGAGCTGTAGAAGGTCTCCTGCAGATCGCTCAGTTTTGAGCTCTGCTGAAGTAGTCTCGAATTGAGTTGGAGAGTCCAAGATCGTAGGCGGGAATGGTGGATCAGATCTTAAAAGAATCTCAAAGTTATAAGAACACTTCAGCTAATTTTAACTTGAAAAATTGCACAGGAAGAAAGTGGCCGTGTTGGTGGAGCACGGACCAATTGCCATCTTCCTGAGTGACTCTGATGGAAGCTGTAAATCGTGACAAGCAGTACATAGTGCAGATAAGCTTAATGTAGTTCATCTAGTATTGCCCTTGCTCCTCAGGCGATGGATATTTTATTATATAGCAACTGACGCTTCTGTGTAAACACGTTTCCAGATAGGTCACAGTAAGAAGACAGGATAACTCTGGTTAAATTAAATTCTAGAGATGTGGTGTGACTGGAGTCTCTTCACCAAGGAAAGACGTGCTAAGGACTGTTTTACTACCTTGACGTTGTGAAAGCACAGAGGAAGAAAGGGCACACTTTTTACATCCTGTTGTGAAAAACTTCTTTGGCAAAGTTCTTTTCCTTCTCCTATCATTTGGTTGAGGACCAAAGCAGCTTCCCCGGAACTTTCAAAGGACAATGCATGAGAACAAGCATACAATTGCTGATGTGAATTGAATGTCATGGGACATCCTATTAAACAGATTTGATGTAAAAGTGAGCTATGGCTGAGAAAGCCACATTTAGATATCTTCCAGTCAACGTCCGATGTTGTATAGCTGTTTAGATACCACAGAGATGCTCAGATACCATAGCGTGGGTTGGAGAGAGGTTGAAAATGACCATACAAAATGGCCTTTGGTCCTCCAGCTTTACCTGGTGAAATCACTTAGAGAAGGAGGAGCTGGAGACAGTCGTATGGACGCTGGAGTGAATGTCACGTGAGCCTGAAGAGTTACGAAGGAGCAGGCCGAGGAACTCTCAAGAATATCGAAGCTAATTTTCAGTAGTACTTTTTAAACACTGTGGAAATTTCAAAGGATTAATGTACCAATTCTAAGCTTAGGTAACATGGGTAGCCTGTGGGCTTGTCACTGGTGACAAGAGTAAGCAAAACTAGTGATACAAAACCTATTCAAATAATGATTTTAAGTAATTAAAGGATGGAAGTGTAGTTAATGTCAAACAAAGCAAGTTCAAAGAAAATTAGTCTTTTCAAACTGTTTTCTTCCTTTTGAGCAACAACTTTGGATGGTAAAGGTAATAAAACAATATACTTAGAATACTTAATGCATTTCCTTGGTAATACATAGAATCATAGAATGGTTTAGATTGGAAAGGACCTTGAAGACCATCGAGTTCCAACCCCCCTGCCATAGGCAGGGACACCTCCCACCAGACCAGGCTGCCCAAGGCCACCTCCAGCCTGGCCTTGAACACCTCCAGGGATGGGGCCTCAACAACCTCTCTGGGCAACCTGTGCCAGTGCCTCACCACCCTCAAAGTGAAAAACTTCTTCCTAATGTTCAATCTAAACCTGCCCTCTTCCAGTTTGAAGCCATTCCCCCTCATCCTATCACTCCATGCCCCAGTAAAAAGTCCTTCCCCAGCTCTCCTGTAGGCCCCCTTTAGGTACTGGAAGGCCGCAATAAGATCTCCGCGGAGCCTTCTCTTCTCCAGGCTGAACAGCCCCAACTCTTTCAGCCTCTCCTCATAGGAAGGTGCAAAAACGTGGTACCTTGGTTTATGAAACAACAGTAGTGAAAAGTCAATGTAGTACTCCTGAACTGAATGTTTGTGTGGTCTTCAAATTCATCTACAAGGAAATAGGAAAATATATTTCAGTGGAATCCTGCTCAATCATTTCTTGATTATCTTTTATTAATAATCAGAAAGTATGTTAAAATGGTAGCATCGGGTCGTATGGCTGATGAGCAATGAGGAGAGATGATTGTACACTATTATCTGTGGATGTTTAATAGTTAGATGTCACCAAAAGATGTCCCTATATGCTTGCCTCTGGTTAAATACAAATCCTTAAATTGAGGGTAAATAATGCAGACTATACTTATTTTAGCGTACTTGCATTCGTGAATGCAGACTGTGCTAGGTGGTACCATCCTAGTCTGAAAACGATGTGTGTGTCACGGCTTGCTATTAAATGGATGGCAGTTCTCTCCGCCTTGAGAGTTGCTAAAGGAGGGTGGTTGAGAGAAGGATTCACATAACTCCATCTGTTTGGGTATCAAAGGGGAGGTTGAGGAGTGTTGTGATCACACAGCTGGAAAATGCCTGTGAGATAAGGTGCATTTGATAATCTGAGCTCTTTAAGAAGGCAAACAGGAGTGTATCAACGACTTGGTATTGACGCTAGATAAGTTCATGTTAAAACCATGATGCATACCGAAGACGTGTTTCTGACATTGAGGGTGATGAATCATTGAAACAAATCACTGTGTCTTTAGTGGCTTCTCTGTTGCTGGACATTTTTTGATCAGCATTAGAGATAGATAGGTAAATAAAGAAAGAAAGAAATAGGAAGATGTACTGACAATGAGGCCCAGCTTTTGAATCTGGAATGAGATTTCCCATAACAAAGTCCTATGTTTAGTAATGTGTAGGATGTCCTTCTGCCCTTACGATCTACAAATCTGAACAAACGCGTTTTGTCAGTGATAATAGTGAAATAAAAAAGACATAGCATTCATTATGTAATTTTTCTTTTCCTTTTTTAGATTTACTGTCTAGAATAGACTTGGATGAACTAATGAAAAAAGATGAGCCGCCACTTGAATTTCCTGATACTCTGGAAGGATTTGAGTATGTTTTCAATGAAAGTAAGTCGTATATGCTTTGTAAAGGCTATACTTAGAATAATGTTGAGAGGTTATCAGAACTTTAATTATATATTATAAGTCCCTATTAGAATTTCACACTTTTCTGTTAAGAATAACATTTTAAGCCATGGTGTTAACAGACTTGTAAATCTATCTAAGTAATACTTTATTTTTAATTTCATAAAATTGTCACAAAAATCCCTCATTTTATACAATACTGTGGGTTTGTACTGTGCATACTTTATGACTTCTTGTGTTCTATGACAGAAGTGTTGATACTAAAATTCTGAAAGTAATTTCTGTAGCCTTAATTAGCATTAAAAAGCAAAATCAAAGAGAGGTCATTCATTAAGAAACATTTTATTTATTGATTCATTTTTATGGATACAAAAGAAGTTACTTAGATAATAATATATCCCAGCTATTTCATTCATACCAAAAGGAAAACACCTATTTATATGGATGGAAGGAAGAGCAATGCGATAGACTGTGTCTTCTGGTGTGGGTCTCGATTTTGCATTACAGCTAAGTGTGTGATGACTAGAAGTACTTCCAGCTAGCTGAATCTCCGTGTTAAATGAGTTAGTAGTATTTATAATTTCCAGTGCATACATTTTAAAATCCAGCTGAGAAATAAGCCTCTGAGCTAAAGTAATACCAGACTCCAGGAAATGGCTCTTTCAAGATTGTTTGAAACCTGTAGGACAAATGGGGACGTTTACAATTCTACTTCTTTGCAGTGCCTGTTCTGTGAACAGAGGAACTTTAGTTTCTAAATCTGCCTGTCTTACATCTTCCACTTTTAAAGAAAAAAAAAAAAGAGCTTTCCTTTAAATGATAGTCATTTATGCAACACTTAGCTTTTTAATACCCTGATGGCTTTCACAGGAAGGTACTTAGAGACTAAAAGTGTCATGAAAGTGATGCTCTTTCTTTGATGGGAGGGGTTCAGCTCTGTCACTTTTCAGCTCCTTATTTTTAGATCTGCACAGTGTCTACTGTCTTCCTTACTGACTTCAGAGTTAATGGTTCATATGTGGTTGATAAAAAGGGCTGAAATTTGAATTTTGGGGAATGGTGTTTTAGAATGATGTTATTGAATATTCCATCGCTAACCTCACAGCCTGAGTGATTTCCACAGAATGCTGTAAAATCTATTACGTATGCTACTGGTCAGCAAAGCAAAAGGTCTCCATTTCGCTTTTGTTCATTTAATTCAACTGTTCGGTCATGTACGCTTATGTCATAATCATGCTTCTTTTTATGATGGAAAGGTAAGGAAGATTTTTATCAGATTTAAAGAATCTGAGGAAGACAAGGGTTCCAGAAAGCCAAAGAAAAAATATACCAGATATTTGCTCCACTTTACTTGTGGAGAGAGCAACTTTTTGTACTATTGAATCGCGTATTTGAAGAGTATCTAGCTGAGAAGGAACAGCTGAAGGTAGAGTTATTATGAAAAGATGAGAAGCAGCATATTTGCACCTGAGACGGGGGATACGAGGCTAGGTGTCATGTGCTTCCCTGGTGTCTAGTACCTGAGGTAACACAGGTCTGGAAAAAATTTCAAATAAGCAGATAAGCATAACTATTAGAGATATCAGATCTTAAATATTTCATTTGAAGCATCAAGAATAAAAATGTTAAGGTCCTGAAAAGGTGTGAACTAAGTTAGCAATTTCTTACTATTCGAAAGGAAACATTTTGCTGAAAAACCTTGCCTTCATCATGTGGACATTTTAGCTTTCAAAGGAGATACTTGTACATATCCCAGTTTTTAATGTGTCTCTAATTTACTGCAGTTTTATGATTTTCTGAGATCATAACTTGTGTTTTGTCTAGCAAGCTGAAACATTACTGATAAAATACCTGTTTTCCGCAGTTTTTTCCCTATGCTGTTTTATTATTATTGTTGTTGTTTTGACTTGGTCCGTGCCTTATCTGTGGTTGGGTATGTTACTAAAATTTTGCTATAAACAAGGCCAACTACAGAAAGTTACACTGGAATCTGAGCATAGCATGTGGGTTTGCTCTAATCAAGCATTCTGCTTTATTCTGCTGTTATGATCTCAGCGTACCCTGAATCTAAGAGCTCTTTCTTGGTTGCACTGTGCCTAGGATTTAAGATATTTACCTTAACTGTGGGCAGGGTTTTTTTTCAGATTAATTTAGAATGTTGTTCATCTCTAGAAGTGTTTCCTTTCCTTTGAGCCCCCAGCCCATTTTGCACTCTCATTTCTTCACGATTGCAGTTGGTTTTGAAGTAGGAGATTTGTAGCTGCAATTTGATCACTTAATTGATGCTGCAGATCAAATATTAACTGCTAATGTTTACATTTCACTGTTAATCCATAGTAGTTGAGACATAAGTATTTCTTGCAAAGCAGTTTGGCATTTGATATCTGCATGTAATTCCACTGTCATCACTTGTGTTTAGCTTTATCTAGCATTCAAGGGGAATGCATTTTGTTGTTATGCTACAGTTGTTTTCCTTTGAAAATACTATAACCAAAAATGAGAGGGAATTCGTAACAGGCTAGTTTTTAGATGTGGACTTCTTTTAAAATTTTCATCAATTAAATGTGTCTTAATGAGGAAGTATATTAAAATGGAATATTTTTTTTTTCTTTTACAGAAGGGCAGTTAAGACACATAAAAACTGGAGAACCATTTGTTTTTAATTATCGTGAAGATTTGCATAGATGGAACCAAAAGCGCTATGAAGCTCTTGGAGAGGTATATAAATTGTGTGCGTGTATGCATGTGTATATGCATTGCTGTGCTGTGGTTTTTGTTGTGTTTCTCTGTAGAAGTGATACTTTTATATATGTTAATAAAGATTTGGTGAGGCTGCAGTCATTTCACAAAAGATTTCAGGATTTGTTGTGTGTTAATGCTCTAACAGTAATTTCTGTTATTTGCTTTATAGCTTAAGATGCGATTTAGGCTACAATTTGACTTTAGTATGTGTTCAAAATAGAATATCATGTAGATTACACAAATCAGAGAATATTACACGGTACAGTATTTTCTTTAACTTTCTTCTCTTCAAGGTGAAGCACTAGGTAAAAAACTGTGGCATTTTACTCTCTAGCTGCAGATAAATACGTTGGCTGTTTTTCTCGTGTTACCAAGAGATATCAGGAGCCACTAGGTTGACTAAGTAGAGATCTGATGATTAATTGATCAAATATTTGTTGGTGTGTTAGATATTTGGATGCTACAGGTTCTTCCCAGGCTTTTCGTAGGGATGTTGTGGATGCAGTAGGTGTAGAAGCGACTGACCGTGGTACCTTTTCTATGTGAAAATGACTTCAGTTTCAGTGCTGTGCTTATTGTAATGCTTTAGGAGTCAGAGCGTTGACCTGAAGAAAGGCATCTGACCTCAGTGAAAGCAAAGCTGTGTGTGCTGGGGTCTTCCCTGCACCGTCACAACCTCCCCTGCCCCACGGAAAGGACGGCCTCGGCACGCTCTCCTCCCGGTAGTAACGCTGCTCGCACCAGAGTGGCTTTTGGGGAAGGGCGATGCACAGTTCTGTGCACAAACTAGGGTCTCTCTCTTGGAGACAATATGATGTTTTGCCTCATAGCTTGTCCACTTTCATTAGTGTTATTGTTTTAGTAAGGGTTAAACAAATTTATTCCCCGCTTACTCTTTCTGTTACATTAATTCGTACTACTTGGGGATGTGTTTGATTGTAGCTGTTTAGACATTTTGTCTTTTAAACTTTCTGGTTGCTGTGGTTTAACCCCAGTGGGCAGTTCAGCCCCCCACAGCCGCTCGCTCACTGCCCCCCCATGGGATGGGGGAGTGAATCAGAAGGGTAAGAGTGAGAAAATTCCTGGGCTGAGATACAGTTTAACAGGTAAAGCAAAAGCTGTGCACACAAGCAAAGCAATATAAGGGATTAATTCACCACTTTCCATGAGCAGGAGGGTGTTCAGCCATCCCCAGGAAAGCGGGGCTTCTTCATGCTTAATGGTGACTTGGGAAGACAAAAGCCTTATCAGATGATAACTCCGAATGTTTCCCCCTTCCTCCTGTGTTCCCTCGGCTTTTATTGCTCAGCATGACACCATACGGTATGGAATGTCATGGAATGTCCCTGTGGTCAGTTGGGGTGAGCTGTCCCGGCTGTGTCCCCTCCCAACTCCTTGTGCCCCCCAGCCAGGCTGCTTGTGTACTAAAGAGTAAAAAAAAAACCTAAAATGTCTGAAATGACAGCCAGTCCTACGCTGTTGCAAAGTCAATAGTATAAAGCGTCTTGATTGAGTTTCTTGGATGGGTAAATAAGTACATGCTTAAATTTATCACCAAACGGTTTCATATAGTTTCTCGTGCTGCCAAGAGTGCATTTGTTAAAGCTGAAGAAATATCTGATTACATGGCCTTTTCTACATATAGCAGGATAGGCTCTGGGGCTTCTGTAGGCACTGAGCATGCAGGCTCGAGAGAGGAGCGCATGGCAGAAGTCATCCTGATTAACAGGAACAGCACTCCGTCTGTCCTTGACCGGCGTAGCTCAGTGAGGTACGGTCCAGGAATTCCCACCAGCATTGGTTTGGATACTGTCCGGCAGAGAGAAGTGGAAGTAAGAGGTTCAGTGGAGAGCAGTACACGAGGAGAGGAAAGAAAGAGGGAGATTCACTCGTGTGCAGGTTTTACTTTTTCATTCCGATAAAATGAAAAGCCGCTGCAGGTGAGACTGCTGTGACTTCAGCAGGAGAGGTGACATGGGCCAGTCTGTCTCCCAGCTCCTTGCTGTGGCTCCAGAAGAGGCTTTGTGATGGAGACAGCCTTTCTGCTTGCAACGAAAAGCTGCTGCTGACCCTGCCAGGCCTCTGCTGTGTTGGGGCTGCCCGGCCACTGAGCACTGCTTTGTCCTGCCAGACCTCGTTACCGGGGCTTGAAGGACCTTTCTTTTTACCTCCTCCTGCTCGTTCCTGCAAGAACGGTGGCAGGGGACGAGACGATGGGGGCTGCTGCTGCTGCTTCTCACATGCTTTCACCTCAACTGTATGTTTTTCCAAACCAGGGGATGTGCTGTTGCCCAATCTGTTCCATTGCCTAAGTTACTTGATTCGCATTTCTTCCAGCTGGAAAAAGATTGGCACCTACTCCCTGGTCTGTATGTGCAGACCTTTGTGTGTGCCTGTATTGTTCAAATATCCCCATTTTCCAAATAAATGAGTTGGACAAAAAGCTATAAAGATCAGTATGTCTCCATGTGGGTTCCTGTGCCACCACACCTTCTTGGCAACCTCATCAAATTCCTCATTCTGTGCATCTGAATAGTGAGTGGAGTGCCACAGCTTCAACCCATGCTAGTATGAATGACTTTTTGTGATTTTTGGTTAACCAGGAGGTGGGGTGTGTTCGTGGAGTGGGTGCCTTACACCTGTAATCCATCTTCTGCATTTTGCCTTAGTTACAGTCATTCTCCGTGTTCAGGTTTGAGTGATCTTTGAAAACGCCCATTTTTACGTTGGTAGGTAAACGGCAAGGGAGGTGTGAGGTTGGGAATCCTACAGGGTGAATTGTTCTAAGTTTTTTATTTGTTTTGTGTTTTTTAGAGAACAAAGAAACTCATCTGTGTTTCAGTCGGTTGTCTCCTAGGTGCTTGATCCTGCACAGTTCTTCCAACAAGCCACAGATTTATTAGTATTATTTATTATTTATTTTATTTATTATTTATTTTATTTATTATTTTATTTATTAATTTATATAAAAATTATTATTTATTATTGTATTTAGCCACAAATTTATAAGTGCTCCATTGTCTGGTTTTGGCACTGTGTTTATATAGTTGTCTGAGAACGCGGGGGATGCTGGCCAGCAAGACCCTTGGCGTTTGTTCACATAGATAAAACCTTCTTTTGTGCTGCAGGTTGGTGGGTCACGNAACCATTCTATGATTCTATGATTCTTTTGTGCTGCAGGCTGGTGGGTCACTGATGTAGATGTTGAGTAGAACAGAAGTGGTGTATTACCCTCTGATTAGCCATTGTGTAAGTCTGGGGTAAGATGTGTTTAGCAAACTGTGATAGCTTAAGAAGCAGCAACTCATGCAATGCTTAAGGTGATGTAGTAAAATCTGCCTTTGCTTTGAAACATCATCCTTTGGCGTTAGGAGTTCTCTAATATGTGTTTGTGGCTGAACATTTATGGTGTTGGACATACTGTGAGATGATAAAGTAGCTAGACTTGTATCATCGGACAAAAGTGTTCTCTGCATTTAGTGTTTCCATCATTAGGTCAGTCATTATCTACCATTTTTCTGATTTTTAAAGGATATATCCATCCTGCCCAAGGCACCCATTTTTTTACTGTACATATATATTGTGGGCTGCTTTTATTGCATTTTAACAATTTTAAGAAGTGGGTGTACTTCCTGGCCTTATGTTACAGCATCATTCTCTCTTTCTTGGAGCATTAATAAATTTCCATTTGGTAACCCATGATTTTTTGCTGTTAAAAGTCATGAATACACTATCTGTGATGTTCTGCCATTACTCTGGCTCTATGGAAATTGATTCTTCAGAAATTACAATGGTTCGTCAACGTCTCCACTTCTTACATCTCTTTATTCTTCGTTCATTGATCCGTTATTTCAGGCACACAATTTGTTCTGCAGCCTCTTGATATGTGCTCCTAATAGACAATTTAGCGAACTGTTCATAATTTTGTGATTCTGGTTCAGTCATTGCTGTTGCGGCATTGAATTTTGTGGAGAGCCTCTCCATTTGCTTTTTAAAAATTAAAATGGCAACAGAAGTGCACAGAACATGGTGTTGCAGCTGCTTCTAACTGCCGATTAATCCATGTGGCAAGTTTGAAGTACGATTGAGAACAATTTTGTGACAACAGTTCAGTTGTTGCAGTCGTACCATTCCAGTTCAAGGTTGAATTATTTAATTTTTTTTTTTCTGGCCAGGACTTATGGAGAGTTGGATTCTAGGTTAAACTCAAGATTAGACTCACATGATGTGTGTTTCCTTGCATTTTAAGTAATGTCTGTGTTTATTGTTCCTACCGCACTTCCAGTTGATATTATGGCTACTGAAAGTGCCAACAGTCAGCTTCATCCCCTGCTTCATCATGACATTGAAATTAGCTGGAATTACAAAGAAAATACTAAAATTTGTTGCTGGGATTTTACCTTGCATTTTGCCAGTCATATAGGTTGTGTTGATAATGAGATTTCATGTGAAAAAGATGATCTTGACGTTCTCTTTCCATAGTCTTAGAGTAACCAGTGTATCCCTAGCATCAGCAGGCAGTTACTGTCTGTCCCTCTGCACGTCTCTTACAGCTCTGGCACTGTGTGATTATAATTTGGTGATTGCTTGCACGCCATTTAATATTTGCAGATGTTTTTGTGAGTGCCATCACTAATGAAAAGACTTTTACCTGTCCCGACAGTTTGCTTGGCTACCCACATCTTTAAGTCAGTCAAATAGGATTTGCAGATGTGCAGGTGATGATGTGGACCATGATATAAATGCCTCTGCTGTGGTCCTGTTCAAGGACTAGTGGGTGCTGTTTCTTGTAACTGCAGCCTGTCTGGACCTACAGAAGCGTATAAGCAGGTGGCAGAAGTATAGTGGTTATTTTTTACAGTCGCCACACCACAGCACAAGGAAACACCTTATATTTATGTAGAATAGATAAGGAAAGCAAAGGAATAGAACACCTAAGTCAGAAATTCCTTCCATGTTTCATGTATGGTAAGATACAGTTAATTTTACATCATCGGAGAAGTCTTGTCCCACTAAATAAACTGCTTTAAAGTATGCGCGCAATGTTAGGGCCAGCTCATCATAAAGTAGATTAACCACCAAGGTTAATATTGGGGGGGGGGGGGAAGGGAGAATAAGTATGTAGAATTATGACAATGACAACCCGTAATTAAGATCGCTACATAGTAAAATGGGATTATTTTTTTTTCCCCAGATCTCCTTTAAGTTAAAGAACAGCTTGGTCTCAACATAATTTAAAAAATAAGCGTTCACCTGCTACTAATTTCCTCCTTGGTTGCAAAGAGCATTATTTGTTTGGATGACTGAGAGAAAGAAGCTATTTACATAGCACAAATGAAAGCGTAGAGCAGCAGAAGAGGACATGTAAGTTAATGAAGAAGGAAGCATTAAGTAGTCTGCATTTGAAAGGGTAGCTTCTTACATGAATAACCCAAAATCTGATGATAGGCTGCACGTGCACCTGATAGTACTTAAGGTCCAATCTTGCAGCCGAAGCTCATGTGAATAAACTCAATAGGTCTGATCTTGTGAATGAGGGCTGCAGGATCAAGTTCCAAATAAAATTTGCAGATGATTAGTAGAAATCCTTACACACTCTAGTTTCAGTTTCTTTGCACAGACAGTTTATCGTTAAACATTCCAGATTTTCTCTGGCTAGTGAGACTTTAATGTAACAAATTACGTGCTGCACACCACGGATTAAGCAAAATTATGTTTGTGTACCTTGACTTTATTATTATTATGTCTTTGCTGTTAGTTATTTAGTGGTTGGGAAAATTTGTCTTACTGAGAGGACACAATAAATTGATAGTGATGTAATACATAGGCGGGTTCACGGACGTGATGCTGTCGTGGGATGCTTGCTTGGCTGGGACTGTTGTAGAGTGGTTCTGTTCAAAGAGATTAGATGCCGAATGCTTAACAGGTGTCTTGTTGAGCATATGTGAACTGAATTTTTTCGGTGTCTTGCATTACAGCCAAGTAATTGTAAACTTTCGTGGGGATAGTAAAAATCCTCACTGAGAACCTAACAGACTCTTCCTAACTTTATGTCCTGTTAAAAAGGTAGAGTGAAAGCATCTAATTGAAATATTTCCCCCATCCTTATTTTTGAAAGTGGTTACATCCCATTTCGGATGGTCTCCTTCGGAAGCAATTTGGTAGTGCTGTTTCTGTGCATGTCATGGCCCATCTACGAATGAATGTTGCGGGAGGTTTTTGCTTTAGCAAAATTTTACAGTGGAGTAAATGTCGCAAAAATATTTGGAGTTGTACTATTTGGACAAAAATAGCTGAGCAGAAGAGAGAGATTGGGCAAGATCTTTGAAATAAATTAAAGTGTGATCTCATTTCTTATTGGACATAGAGGAATCCACATGGGATACAGAATTTTGAATGTACCAGGGGGAGGAAGAGCTTAAATGACACCTATCACTTTTTGGGCAGTGAGGTCAATTACAAGTGCAGTTCTTTAGGAATACATGCCTTATTGGCTACAGGGTTTTTTTTCATACTAACTTGATAATTTTCAATGTGTGGTAGGTAAGTGTGAAACAGAAACATGACAGAGAAGACTTTAAGCAAACTAGATAAAGCACCTAAAAATGGGGCAAGACCCTGAATTTCTCTCCGATAGTAGTTCCTAAGCCATAAATAATACATTTCTGTAAGGTTCCAGTCCTTCTACTTCACTCATTTTTGAACCAGTGCCTTTGGTAACAGAAAGAAAATGCCAGTAGGGGCAGCACAAAATAATCTAAATCATGTATGTGTAGTGTCTTCAGAATTTTGTAAAGATTTCAGCTTTTAACAATCTGTTTGTCTTCAGCGTTGCTTTTTGGTGAGTGGGGTGGATGGACAGACAGCAAGGATTGAAGACTACTTAGCAGCACCTAAGGAAATTTAAATTTAAATATGAATCTTTGCTGCATGCAGTATATTCATTTGCATATGCTAAATCCGCTTTCAAAATCTGCTGTTTGTGAAGACTTTTTACTGGAATGATTATGTCAGATGTGCTTCAGTGAACTCTTGTGGTTTGTAGGCAGCAATTGGCAGTAGGTTGGTTCATCACAGTAACATGACAGTACTCGAAAGGTTCAGAGATAGTTTCATAATTATTGTTAGCATGATTCTTGAAAGAAATGATGAGCATCTCATAAACCCAGATGGGAATTTGTTACATTGTTGATAAATGTGTTGATAAATGTGTTTTACATTTTTAAATTGATAAACAGTGAAAAGCAGAGAAGATACAATAAGGCAGATGGTTGTTTATAAAGCACTTGCAAGTTGCTGCAATTCAAAGAATGGTACTAATTGTTAAAAAGAAGACAAAAATTGTAGTAGGGGGAGTGTTTCAATGAGTTAATCATGAGCTTTTTAAAAATAAAACCTTCAGCAGCTTTAGTTCAATTAGAACCATTCTTGCCATCCTGGGTTTATATGCAAAAGTTTAGACTCTCAGTTCTTAATAAACTTTTGTACCAACCATTTTCGTGTAGCTGAAATTAAAAATGGAGCTAATCCACCTTTTATCTAAATGTATCCGTTCCTTTGTTTCTCCTCAGGAAAAAACAAGATTTATTGAACAGCGGAATAAAATTGAATTATCATTGGCCTTATTAATCATTCCCACTTAAAAACAATGACTAGAGTAGTGAACTCCAAAAGCAGCAGAGAGTTCACAGCAAGGAAGTAGGATGGGACACAGTTGGCTTATTTTTTGTTAAAGGCGGGGTGAAAAAACCTGGGTTTTGCCAATTAGGTGACTAGAAAAAAATATATTTGAAGAGTGCTTAGGCAGAATGCAGATCAGCATATGTGATGAAACCAGTTGGTTCACCTTTGTCTTGTGAACGTTCAGTTCTTGTTTCCATCAGTGACATTAAAAGTTTCTATGAAAGGCAAAGTATTTTCCTAATGTTTCAGCAGCAGTTTTTTGAAAACCAGAGATATGTAGATTAGTGCCTTCATCAAGCAGCTCTTTTAAAATATGTTTATTTTACCTCAGTTGCAGAACTCCGGAAGAGTTAGTTCTCTTTCACAGGATTTTCAGCTTTTCCAAGATAAAGCATTTAACACTTTGTGTGTTTTCAAAGAGAGACCTATATCATTCAGATTTCTGGGAATATTTTTATTAAAATTCAGCAGAATAGTGGTATTTTTTAATAAAGCTGTATCAGCTGTGTCAGTCTTTAATAGGAATAATTAGAAAGGAAAAAAAATCAATTATAAATCAATAGAGCGTTGTATTTCTGTATGTGCAAACAACCTAAAATTACTTTAAGATGCTCCAGCTGCTCAATTCATTAACTCAATCACAACCGAATTTTGGTATCTGCTGTCTTCTGTTGATCGCTGCAGCAGAAATACCCAGTTAGCGTGCCTGAAGCCGTTTGATGCAGTTATGTCTATTAAGGGAGATCAGTTCACTAAGTTGGTTACTTAGGACTTTGAGAGACTTAACACATAGTTGTTTCTCTTGACTCTGCACTGTCCTGTCTGTAACGGTTCGGGGAAGCGTTGTGCTTCTCCGCAAACAGTGCCAGTTCCCTCTCGAATTCCCAGAGTTGCCTCTTGGTGCTTTTTGGGTAGCTGCACCTCTTAAATCTTTCCAGTATATCTGCCAGACCCGTGAGTTCCTCTGATACCCTAAGTATGTTGCTGGTAATAAGATATGAAAGATCTTTCAGAGAAAACCAAAGAATTTTTCTCTTCTCACTGAATCAACTGGGGGTGGCATGCATATGTTTTTCACCTTCTTTCCAGCAGTGTAAATTACATAGATGTTATGCTAACTTTCTCTTATTTCACTGTAGATCTGACACCCCGTGTCCTGGTTTGAGGTAAAACAGGACCAATTTTGTTCAGTAACTTTGCTTTTTAGCTGGGCCTCTTCTAACTGCTGAAATTATCAGCATATTTTGCAGACACTGTTCTCTCTCAGGGTGATAAGACCAATGTTTATAGCTGCTGCCCAGGCATGGGATGCAGAGAGGCTCTTGCTTATACTTATTGCCATAACACCCAAGGCCAACCAACTTTGTTGTTTGCCTCGTTGGAAGGTCAGAAGTGGAAAAGCACAGTGGGGTCCCACCTGCAGGGAGGAGCGGACAGGACAGGTGACCCAAAACTGACCAACAGGGTATTCCATCCCATCTGCATCATGCTCAGTATAAAAGCTGAGGGATCAAAGGGTCAACCCTCTTCCTTCAATGGCCGACGTCTGAGGAGGACTCTGTTCCTCTGCCTGTGATCCCCATCCTGAATGCAGATCCGGAATCCAGTTCCCGTCCGTCACCGAGTCCAGCCTGGGACTGGCCCAGTGCCAGCTGGTGTCGTGATTGTCATCTCGGGAGCTTGATGCGCTTTTGTATATATGTCATTATTTCCTTTTATTTTATTATTAATATTTCATTAAAGTAGTTTAGTTCCTTCTAAACTCATAAGCCTCTCTCTCCCTCCTCTGCCTCTCTCTTTGAAGAGGGGTAGAGGGGAGCATCTGTCGGTCCCATCTGGGGTCCCCCACGTCCCCAGTAGCTGATTTGGCCTAAACCACGGCACCCCATAACACAGAATGGAAAAAGTATCTAAAATAAGTAAGCTTAACAAAAAGAATAATAGTTCAAAACTCAGGGTGCTTAAAATTCTGAAATTAGTTTTTTACACTTTTTAAAAAATTTTTAGATTCAGGAATTCAGCTTCTGTCCTCATTTCCAATATATATGGCTCTATTCTAAGTGCTTTTTTAAAGATAAAACCTGACGTATATCCATTCCAGTCATAATGCATGTGAGAGTTTCACATAAAAGTACAAATAAAAGTGTAAAATTTATTTGAAAGTGGCTTTGTTAAGTGCTATAACCTGAACTCGGTTTTAGACGCAATTAATTTTCGTGCATTAGACATGTACCTTTGTCACGTGCTGATAAGAATCGTGGTGCAGTAGACCTTAAAGCTGATGTTTAAGCAAGAGGGGAAAATAGTAAATGTAATAAAGGGGGGTGTTTGTCCACTGCAAGCTGCAGTGGGCGGCGTCAGAGTTAAACAAGGCTGATCAATTGAAAAAAATGCAGATGGCCTTTAAGCAGGATCACCCTGACCATGAATGGTTAGGTCTGTCTGCATGCTCTGGTGGTGGAGCTTCCTGCTGGAAAGGAGACCCTCGATGAAACTTGCGCCTGTGAGGTGTGAGAAGTGACCATGGTAGATGGGGTTGAGCTGGTACGGCTGCGGAACCAGCTCCTAAGGGAGAAAATGTGCTGGTTTACGAGTTTTGTAAGCTGGTCACGTGTAGTGATTCGCTGAAGTTCTGTTAAGTATAGTACGAAGACTTTCCGAAGGAGCACCACAACTCTAACGCAACCGTTCAACCGGTTGTTCAGGAAGGGTACTGTTACAGTCAGAACGTGACATACACTCAAACAAGAAAGAACAGTTGCTTGCCGTGTCAAAGCTGTGGTTCGGTTGAGTGCTGCTGTTAGTATGGGTCCTGCCACCTGCCACCAGATTCCTCTGATATTCGAGGTTTCAGTTGCAGAGTGGGTATTGCCTTCCACCAACTGATTTCTCAAGATACGTGCCATGATGCACTTGAAGAAGTATTACCTGGTAGCATATATACCCCTGCTCCACTCCCTTGTGTTGGCAAAAGTGCACTTTAAGGGAGAGAGTGCCTTGAGATCAGTTTATAATAGAAAAGGAAACAGCTTGTGTGATAACACGAGCTCGTACCCATAGCAGGAACAGAGCTCTCGTTTGTCCTGCGCTTCAGTCTACTGTTCAGTTTACAGAGTCACACCTCTTCTCACTTAATGGGAGATTTTTGCTCCCGTTTGATTGATTTTGGGAATGTCAGAGAGCATTGGATGCTACTTTGCCAGGGACCACGTAAGGATTAATCATCAAGGGAGAGGTCTGATCAGTTCTTGCAGATGTCAACATAATTCAGCGCTTTTGGTCACGGTGATGTCTAGTATGCAAAAATATTTCCAGATGTGTATGGTTGTAGGTAGAGAAAATTCAAATAATGTTCACAGTAGATGTGTTGAAATCAGCTTGTGGAAGTGATCAAGGTGCACGTTGAGTTGCAAGTGTACGGCTTCAAGTTTGATCAGTTCTACAGCAGTAAGCTAAAACTGCAAAGGAATAAAAATATATCATTAATACTTCCTTCTGGAACAAATTTTTCTTTTTACAGATACAGTATGATTGGATAATTCCAAAGTAAATCTGTAAGATGGGGTTCGTTGATCTTTCTGTAAGACAAATCTGATTTCAGTTCACAGTCTGCCTAAGAATTTAAAAATATCTTTTCTTCCACTGTCTTTTAGAAAGTTACAGTCTTTGGTGAAATGCTCACTATATTCTTGTGTTTATAAGTTCCTTGGGCTTACCTTTCCACCTCCACAGGAAACCAGCTGAGGATATTGTCAGATACATCAGAAAGCAGAACTGATTTGGCTGCAGTATTAAATGACCTACTAATAACTTTTGATGTAAAAATAACCTGTAACCCTAGAGATAAAATGATAAAGTGAACAGAAATTAAGTAAATCATAAGGTGAATACGAGTGGGATGTGAAGGTTGATGCACATTTTTAGTACCGTTTCGTAAAGGCTTTTTTGGGCAGGCTACATTCAGTAACAGAAAGGGTCCTAACTTAGATTGTGGTAACATAAGTTTGGGCTGAATTCCAGTATTCAGGAATGCATGTGTTCTTGATCCTTCATTACAACTCATAATTTTAGGAATATTATGTTGGGAAAATAAGGCACATTAGCCAGCAGCACAAATAGCAGGAGAAGCCACAATATTCATTTCCCCTCAACCCAGCCAAAAACAGATTATTTGGCTGAGTATCAAAAGGAGCAGCAGTAATTGTTTCCAGTATCAGTGGAGGCATTTTGCTGTTTAAAAAACCCAAAGCTTCCATTGCATTAACTCAAGAAAAGGCTTGGTCTCTGCCATCAATTAGGGGACAAAAATGGGATTCTCATGGCAAGCTGTAGGTCGCTCTCTGCCCGTGCCTTGCTGTTGCCCATGGATTGTGGTGGGTACTGCCGGTGCCTCTGCAGTAGCTGCTCGTCCTCTGAAGGCTCTGCTTCTCCTGGATGGAGGAGCCATCTGCAAGAGCAGCTTCCCAAGCCTGGGTCACGAATGCAGCAGGACCTGCCGTTGCATGTGATGAAGTGCCCAGGAGCTCAACCAGATTAGAGCCAAAAGTTCGCCCCAGGTTTACAACCTAGCCTTGAGTTTGTAGAAGAGAGAAGTGGAAAATGAGTGGTGTGGAGAACATGATTACAGGTGAACTGTAGATGGCAATGTGACGACTCGTCACTTGCTGCCAAGCTCTGTGGTGACATGCTGGTCTCCTCCTGCCTCTTCCGCCTGGATGAGGCCTTGAGCAGAACAAAGGGGGAGCGCCCGTTGGTCTTGCGCCCATTGCGCAGATTATTGACTGACAGTAGCAGTGGCGATGAAGACGGCCAGTCAGTATGTGATCGCAGCACTGCACGTTGTGTAGGGCAATAAATGCGGTTTTGTGTTTGATGGAGGGCAGGTCATCCTCAGCGCAGATTGTCTGCGCTGTTCTCGTGGCGTAGAGATAATGGTACCAAATTCTCTTGTCATAGAGCAAGTTGCTTTTAGGCAAAAATCCGTCTCATTCCTAATTGCACCTTTTCATTTTATTTGCTTGGCTGTTCTGTTCACTTTATTTTATCTGATATATGATGAATTTAAAATGTCTTTCATGTGTCTTTCTATTTTATGATACCCATTCACAGAACACAGAACTCTGCCCAGAGCTCTCCAGGCGAGCAACCGTGGTGTAATTATAAATTGCACACCAGCGAGCTGCGCGCTGTTGCTGATGTCCGTTTTCTTTATCTGCATCTGGCTGATAACATGGCCCACTTAATGTTTCTATGAAGTACTATAAAAATTACACAAACTAGGTGTTAGGAAGAAGTTTCCTTTTCAGACAACATTTTGATATCATTGTTCGGTAGAAATTGCCGTTACTTCCTACTTGATGTATTTGTTACTCGTAACTGCTGTATTGAGCCACTTGTCTAATGGAATGTGGCTCCTCTTCTGAATGACCCCCCCCTCCAAAAGGGGGAGGGATCCCCTCATGCAAACTTCTGTTGGGAAACTGACAAACGCCAACATGAACATGAACCAATCCTGGTCACATGGTTTATAAATGGACACCAGAAGAGGCTTTTACGCAGTATTTTCTGAGCCAGGCTGTTTCACAGCGTCACCGACTTTTTAGAAATAACTGCTTAATTAACTGGACATGCTAAGTATTATACTGTTTTAATGCAAAATTTCCATTACAGCCTGCTAAATGTTCCATTTGACAAAAAAAAAAAAAAGGTATTTCTTCTCACAATAATTGCATTCAGTAGAAGGTCGAAGACACGAGCTAATATTTGAAGCTTGCATAAAATCATGATTTGTTGTGATCCTTCTTAATCACTGCCACGTTAAGCAATTTTATGTGTAATTGGACTGTATCTTGGTGGTTGGACTGAGAAAGATGTGCTTGCTTCCCGAAGTATAGAGGTAAAATTCATTAAAACACAGTAAAGGGTAGTGTACAGAGCTTCGCTATTAGCTTTTTTCCCTCTTCTCCTGATGCTTGTGCCCGCATAGCTTAATGAGAAGTAGCACGCTGATGGACACGTACATGCTGCGTGATTGGCTACATTAGTTTTTCAGTCATAATTTCATAGGAAGAAAGGATCTGCTATGCTTTTTGGACATCATCAACATAAATATTTATGAAGAACTAACAATATTGCGGCCTTTCAGTACCTAAAGGGGGCCTACAGGAGAGCTGGGGAAGGACTTTTTACTAGGGCATGTAGTGACAGGACAAGGGGGAATGGCTTCAAACTGGAAGAGGGCAGGTTTAGATTGAACATTAGGAAGAAGTTTTTCACTTTGAGGGTGGTGAGGCACTGGCACAGGTTGCCCAGAGAGGTTGTTGAGGCCCCATCCCTGGAGGTGTTCAAGGCCAGGCTGGAGGTGGCCTTGGGCAACCTGGTGTGGTGGGAGGTGTCCCTGCCTATGGCAGGGGGGTTGGAACTCGATGATCTTCAAGGTCCTTTCCAACCTAAACCATTCTATGATTCTATGATTCTATGAGTATCCTGACATGCTGTCCTCTTATTACAAATGTAGCACGGGCGATGAACTTTATTTTATAAACCTCAGTTACCAAGAATATTTCTTGGTTTTAGGATTGTTTTAGAAATAAAGTAGAAAACCCACAAAGTTAACCTTTCCAAATCTGATTTAGTGAAGACATCTTAAATAATTTATTTCACTGTTAAACTGAAAGGCGCTGTGTTTTATACAAGAGTGAAAGTGTCAGGATTTTTACTTGTCACATAGGAAGAAATCTTCCCTGCCTCTTGGTGGAAAGTTCTCCTGGCGTTTGCCGTACCTGGAGTTTTTTGTAGTCTGCTGCCTCTTTGAGTTTGCCTGCCAGCAGAACACAGGGCTAGGTTAGATGGGCTCGGTCACGTGGGATGGGAAAAGGAAACGTTTTCTTGAGAAACCGTGAGGAAAAAGAATAGAAAAAGGTTCATCAATGTCCAAGGTGTTTTCTTAACCTTCAGCTTGATACCCCCAGAAGAGACAGTGCCTTCAGGGCAGGTTTTTCTCTCCTTAAGGGGAAGTTTCTTTTGGAGTACTACGTGTTATAACCATAGAGTAGAAAAGCAGAAAGCAAGAGAGCCATTTCTCTTAGAAATTAACCGCTGGCTTTTGTCGGTTACTCAAAGCACGTGAGGGTCCCAGGTCTGCCGCTTAATATGCAATGACTTAACGACCCTGGTGCCATCTATTTGGTTCACTTGACCTAGTAGAAAGAGGTGCGGGTATTATTTAATAGTGAAACTATAAACATTTTTGTGATTTGTGTTCCTGAGGGTATCAGTTACTATTTGTGCCAAGAAAAGAAAAAAAGAAATGCAGCTAACGGTCAGCGCCGTGGCCCTTTTCAGCTAAATTTATGTAAATCCAATTTATTTTGACCCACTACTGTTCTGGAGCACGGTGGCAAAATGGTTAAGACATCTTGCTATGGAAAGAAGGTGTTAATTTGAGTTCTGCTCTGGATTTACATAAAATTAAGCCTTCAGTCCATCTGTGAATATTTATCTGGTCATTTCTGCTGAGGAATCAAAGGTGGCAAAATGAGATGCTTGACACATCACTGACTTTTTTGTCTGTGACTACAAAAGCTGGTATGCTTTAACTATGTTAATCTGATATGTCAGTTGGGTTTGGCATGGATTTTTAACCTTTCAAAACTGCATAGCACCACCTCTCCACCTAAACTACTTCTTTTTTTTTTGTTGCTAACAGTTGGAATAATCTAAACTGCTACTGCTCCTTCTTCCAGATCCCTTTTCATAACTCATCTCTAACACAAGCTTCAGAGATAATAATCCTAAATTTTAATTCTTGAGTTGGGATATTAAAACATGTTTGTAAGCCTCATTTATATTTGCTCCTCTGATAGTCTTTTGGGCTTTTTTAGTTTCCTTCTTTGTTTTGTTTTCATCCTTTAGTTTCTTATCTCTACTTGGGGATAGAGGTCGTGCTTTCTGCTGATGTTTAATTGCTTCTAGTGCAAGGTCCTTGACTGAAGTCTCTGCTTAGTACTAACACATGTATATGTATATGTATGCGTATTTTAAAAGAATTGGGAATTTTCATAAGATGGGCTATGTAATTAAGCCATTTCTGAAGCCAAATAATTGTCAAGCAAATTCTAAAATTAGAGATGCTTTTCTTAAAAAGAAAAAAAAGAGAAAAGAAAAACAAAAAATAAACCAACAGGTGTCAGCAAAGACCATGTAACAAAACATTGGGTCAAATCACATCAACAGTATATGCTGCACTCATGACAAATCCCTGTTGTTTTTCATTTAATTCTCTCAAAAGATCTTGAGATCCTATTTGTGATCAGTCAACTCAAAATCCAGAATATCACACCCATGTGTTAAGATTGAATTGAATTGCTTTCAGTAGAAAACGCAAGAAATCCCTTAGAGGTAATGTCAATTCCATCTTAATGAATTGTTCTCCCACACTATAATCCAAGTGAGGTCTTTTGTGGATTTTTAAAATGCCATTGATTTTTTTTCTTTTTTTTTTTTCTTTTTTCTTCTTTT
>VUYV01000300.1:536496-565502 GCA_008711295.1 Anarhynchus alexandrinus | reverse complement strand
CAGAGCCTTTAGAAAGTCCATTCAGCTTTTAGGATTTTTTTGTTCCGGCATGCTGATGTGGGGTGGTTTTTTTTTTTTGTTTGTCCCAGTTCTTAGGTAAGTCTGTGTCCAAGAGCAGTATGTCAAAAAGTTCCTTTGCATCTCTCATTGTTACGTATTGGCAGGTTGGTCACTTGAGGGTCAAAATAAAGCTCATTCAGCCAAGGCTATGGCAGCCACAGTAGCAAGCCTCGGGTCAGTCCCACCACTTGAGATTTGCCGCAGGGCAGTCAGTTGGAATTCATTTTGCATTTGTTTCACTGAACGGTATCGCTCTTACACTGCAAAGAGGAAAAGATTGTGGGTAGACTACAGTGTGTTATAAGGATTGTGTCCTTCTTGTGCTCATTCTCTTTTTGTGTTAAAGTGCTTGTTACCAATGAGGAGACAAATCTTATAAAACAAGAAAATCCATTACTCGTAATGGCATTGCTTCTAGTGGTTTATACTTGTTTATTTTTAAGATCAATGATAACACCTCCAACCTGTGTACGCTGCCCAGAAGTTCTTAGAAAATAATAGTAGCGCTGAGAGACCTAATCTCTTTGGCTGAATGTAAATTATTTGGAAATAGAATCATTTCTATGCCCCTGAAAGATCCTTTTTTTGTTGAGAAAGTCAGATTCGAGAGGTTGTAACTTGTTATGTCAGGTCTGAATTGATAGTTGAAAGCATTTTAGAGGTCTGGGGAGCTCATGGTGAATCTCTTGCTGTACTGCGCAAAGTCAAGCCAAACATACTACTTTAGGAAAAAAGAACACAAAGGTAAATGAGTTTGGTTTTGGTCAATATGTGGATTTGTCAGGCAAACCGGTAATGTTCAACCCTTACACATTTTAAGTGCAGTTCTGTCACAGGGTGGGAACTCGCAAGTGAACCTAAGGTTGAATTGTTTCTGCGTTCGCTAAAGACAAACAGAAACCCTTGCATTTTTCTTTGCTTCAACTCAAAGCACAGCAAATTATATCTGAGCAAGTTATTGTAGAAGGTAGAGATGGTCCGACTTCAGTGGTTTCTGAGCAAGTCTGTTTCACTAGTATTTTTAATTGTAATTTTTTCCCTTCTTTTTTTCTCTTTTTTTCTGTGATGTATGTTTGTGTAGGAGATTAAACTGAGGTTCAAGTATAGTTAACTCATAAGGTTAATAGAGGAATAATAAGCTACTAATGACACCAATAATGTGCTAACCCTTTTAATGATACAACTCTGAAAAAACAGCAAGTCAAGCAAGAAGGAAAGTGCCATTGCGCCTATGTTTTACTAGCTACAGTCGCCTTCATTTTAAACGTAATATCTATATTATTCTAAAAAATCTGGCCACTAATAAAAACCTACAAGCAAAATTATTGTCATTAGGGTCTCTTTCTGCAATCTCAAGTACTTTGAGAACTGTCTTTAAAAATTAATGAAAATGAGTGATCTGATAAGGTGTTTAAGGAGTGTTGTTTCACAAGTTGACATCTTCGGAGGCAGAAGCCTCCTATCCACTGAGTAGGTGTATCGTTGCCAACACATCTCACTCGTGATGGGAAGTAGCCTCTGTTAACTTTGAGAGAGTAGTTCTGTCTCCATTCGCGTTTTGTCCTTGGAGTAGTGAAAAGTGGTAACAAGAGTAGTAATGGTGGTGATGGGGTTCTGTTTGTGTTTTGAAGAGCTGTGAATGAGGAACACAATGTGGGAAATCTCAGATCCATCCAGCTGGATCTGGTCCACCAGAAGAATATATCTAACTGGTAATTTACTCCATTTCCTTTCTTCCCAGAAATCTGCTAGAAGCGTGTAAGGGCAGGCGATGGTGCGGACAACTTGGGTTAACAGCTTGCACTCTCTTATCCTTTCTCCAAGGTCTTGTAATCCATCTTCTGTCATGTGAATGGTGGTAATGTCAACTGCTCGCATGCGCTTCATCCTTTCTCATGTCACATGTGCTTTATTCTTTATCATGTGTTAACCATACACCAACCGTTTGACAGGGTTGTTGGTGTTTTGGTCACGAGGGATGCACATATGGGAGAAGAGAGGGACATGTGGCGTTTGATTGTCTTCAAAGAGACTTTGTGGTTTGCGCTAACCAAAGGGTTCCTCACATCTGTCGTGAATCCATGAACATGCGTTGCGTGGTAATGATTTCCAGTGACTACTGATAGTGCCCGTTTCGAAGCGAAAGGCCACAAATCACACGGGCCTGTGCCATTTCTTTAGTATGTTTTTAGCAGAGAACTCACTCTCGAGAAAACATTTTGCAAGTTTGAGTAGTTTGCTCTGCCTTTTTCTTTTTTTCCCCTCTGCAGCGGGTTTGCTGTTCTGCTCGTATGCGCAGTCTGGTGGTGGGTAGAGTTATCCGTGGTTGGTTTTGAAAGTGGGAGCACGCTCAGGGGGGAAAAAAGAGAATTCAGAGGACTCGGGTTGTAAAGCACAGCAGGGGGGAGGCTTGACGAGTAAGGCTCAGTGCACTTCACTGCGTCCCAGCATGGTTTTTGATGTGGTATGTACTGAAGCAGCTCCTCTGGATTAGGATGTAGGTGTTATGGAACAAGTCGTTGAGTTGTGATCTGTTGTCTGTATACCTGGCTATCTCCATTATGAAAAGGTTCACCCGTGGGTCAGCTGCAGTTCTGCTCTTCCTCATGTGTGCCAGGCTGGTTCTTGACGTTTTTGATACGTGTTATAAGACTTCTTTCAGTTTCTTACAGACTTAAAATGAGGGTATATTATTTTAAACTGAATTATTTTGGAGTTGCCTTCTTGGTTCATGAGCATGCTTTTGGTTGTCCTCTTTTCCGGACTTTTGCTGTTTAAAGTCCTCCAATACTTAGTGCATTGAAGAGTCTCTGTTATTTGTCTCCATTTATAATGATCTTGGGCTGCATCAGAAGTGTGGCCAGCAGGTCAAGGGAGGTGATTCTGCCCCTCTGCTCTGCTCTGATGAGACCCCACCTGGAATACTGCATCCAGCTCTGGAGCCCCCAAAATCAGAAGGACGTGGACCTGTTGGAGCGGGGCCAGAGGAGGGCCACAAAGATGATCAGAGGGCTGGAGCACCTCTCCTATGAGGAGAGGCTGAGAGAGTTGGGGTTGTTCAGCCTGGAGAAGAGAAGGCTCCGGGGAGACCTTATTGTGGCCTTTCAGTCTCTAAAGGGGCTCCAGGAGAGCTGGGGAGGGACTTTTTACTGGGGCATGGAGTGATAGGACGAGGGGGAATGGCTTCAAACTGGAAGAGGGGAGATTTAAATTAGATATTAGGAAGAAATTCTCTCCTGTGAGGGTGGTGATCCCCTGGCGCAGGTTGCCCTGAGAAGCTGTGGCTGCCCCATCCCTGGAGGTGTTCAAGGCCAGGTTGGATGGGGCTTGGAGCAACCTGGGCTGGTGGGAGGTGTCCCTGCCCAGGGCAGGGGGGTGGAACTGGATGATCTTCAAGGTCCCTTCCAACCTAATCCATTCTATGATTCTATGTTTAGGCTTCAATACCTTCTGGATCTTTGTAACTTTAAACGCGTTGGTCTCAAAGGTTCTTAGTCTTTAATTTCTCTTTTCATGTAGTTGTATGCAGGTTTTGATCTTTTGATCACGTAGTTTCAGGATGCTGTATTGCAAACATTTTACAAATTATACTGCCAACAGAATTTTTCAATGCTTTTTGATACTTTAAAATAGTCCTGAAAAAAAGTCTTTTATATGAACAATATAATCTTGAAGGAACACAAGTCATAGGAAGCCAGGACCTTACCAATTAATGTGCACTAGAGTTGTGTGTACCAGAACTACATTTCCACCTGGAGTTTCAGTTTTGCTCTACAGACTGCACGCAGCAGTATAGTCTTGGCCTCCATTGTGCAGAACATTTGGCAGTGGAAGGGTAAAATGTCAGCTCTGTCATAAGATGAAGTGTTTCTCCTTTCTTTCTGTGGTCTTCTCTGTCTCTGTCCTTTTTGCTGTCCAACCAAGTCACGAAATTTAACATCTCTGAAATTAAAATAGATTATGTTCTGGATTCATATGAAGGACCACTGTTCATGCCATAGGTCTATCCCCCAGTTATCCATAAGATTATTGAACTTTGCAGATGTCATATTTGGGGCTACTAGCACTTTGAAAAGGTAATTCTGGAGAATTCACACTGTTATATCCAACAAAAGTCAGAAGACTGACTGTTTAAGCTCCTCAGAAGCACAGTTGTGAACAATGAAGCTTGGTTCCTGTCCTGAGCCATAGGTACGACTGCTCTTAACCTTGTCCACAGCAGATGAAGGAAAACTGTAACATGGAAGAGGTAGCAGAGATTAGATACTTGTTTTTTTTAATATGCCCAGGATAATCTACTGTTTTTACTGTTCAGGATGTGTTCCACTCGACTGTGGTCCCTGCTCTCATCAGCCTGCCTTTGTTCTGGGAGTTTTTCTAGTCCAACAAAAGGAAGAAAAGCTGTGACTTCGTTTAGTGTGGAAGATGATTAGGCTTACGGAAAGCGGGACACTGGCTCCTCAGCTCACTGAGAGCAAACTGAAGTATAAGCCATTTAGTTTCCTTCCAAAGAGGACCACTTTGTGCTGGGAAGAAAGTTTCTCCTATCCGACAGTTTGAATACAACCTTTTTGGAGGGTGGAAGTGTGAGGCTAAGTACCTTTTCATGGTTAGAAAGGATTTCTCCCTTGCTCTCAGAATAGGTGATAAGAGGCATGGAATTTTGGGGGTTTGTGTTTGTTCCCCCCCCATTTCTCAGAGCAGGCAATAAGAACACCTTGTTAGTGCCCAGTTCAGATACTTACCCTATTTGGGGTGTGTTTTCCTGATAGAGTGCACTTGGAAGTGAGTGAAGAGCAGAGATACTGTAAAATGGGGTTGAAGTTTCCAGTGTGTCATACAAGAAATACAGAACTACCATTTTTCCCTCCATTCGTCAGGCAATTAGTTTCTCACACTTTGGGCAAGCCGTGCTATTTGTTCTTTTTCCTTTCCCATCTCAGATGTGGTGCTGCCTGCTCACCAGCAACCTTATTACCGTGAATTACAGTGCAGCATACTGCTTACGGTGTTGGCACCCCCTATGAGTTGCAAGAGAGTTAGACAAAGCATAAATATCCCAGGTTAGTACGAATAACACGAGTAGGGCTCTCTAATGAGTGCTACAGTTTGCCTTGGCTTGTACTGGGCAGTTTGGTGCTCGATGGTTCCAGATGAGTTATTTACACTGGACTGGGTTGAACCACCTCTGTCACTAAATACCTGCGGTCATGAGCAACCATATGACCGATGGTTATTCCAGGAGAGTTCGCAGAGTGTAACCATGCTCACCTTCTCATGCAAGAAGTCACAAGACACTTTCCAACATCCTACAACAGTGTTCAGATCGTAAAGGTAAAATACCAGCATACACAAGCTAATACTACTACTTAAAGAAGCTGTGGCTGTTTAAGTTGCATAGATTAGTAATAGTAAGTCTAACTAGTGCTATATAAATAATATAACAAAGTTCCCTTCTCTTTTCAATGCCTACAGAAAAGGTATTTTAAAGGTTAAATTTTCAGTATTACAGATCAGCCATAAAATCACAAGAAGTAATTAAAAGCGTAACATTCCAAAAGTAATGTTGGATTTGTAGCATTTTCAGTACTTGCAGCCATATTCCTGGGTAGGACAGGATTTTGCTAGGTCATCCAGGCACATCCATGCTGAGTGCAGGAAACCTGGCCATTGTGGTGATGTTTTCAAATCTGGGAAACCTGGGGGTTTGATGGACTTCAAGAAATCTTGTGTATCATCTTCCATCCCTCAAAGCTGGCAGCCATTGCTAGGATATCCCTGAACTTGTTGATTTGCTGCTGCCAAAAAAACACCTTCTTGTGGTCTTACACATACTGGGGCAGTTTTTCCTCAAGTCTGTCTGGACCATGAGCTGCCCGAGGATCACAATCTCACACTTGGCACCCGAGACTCCAACCTGCTATATCTTTCTTCGTGTTTACTTTTATTAAAAGCATTCATTAGATTAAGTCTTCGCTATACCAGAGAGCTCTACTGATTTAACAGCCCCATCTTTAAGGCTGATATCTCCATTTATTATATTAGAGTAGCGCCTGAAGAGTCAGTTAGGATCAGAGCGCCATTGAGCCAGGCTGTGGAAAAAATGAGTAAAGGTTTACTTCTGCCCTGAAGACATCACAGTCGAAATAGATGCGAGAGAATAGAAGAAATAGATGCAAACACATAGCTGCAAAAAGGGGTAGATTTTTGCAAGTGGTGTCTAAAACGTATTCTCTTCACAGCAATTTTTTTCTCTTCCGAGTGTTCTTTTAGTGTTTTTGATGGTTAGTAGATGCCTGGATTTAGAGTGAAAAATAAAATTTGTATGTTTGAGGCCATATTATCATTATACTCATTTTAATGTCTGTACAAGATCAGCATCTGAGGCTGCAGGAACTTAACTGCTTTACTTGTTGGCATTACACTGAAGTTGATTTCGGTGAACCATAAAAAGTTTGGCCCTGAAGGTAAAATTACACTGTATGCATGTTCCTAACATACTGCTTTGGGGATAAACATGTCTTAAATCAACTCATCGCTCACAGCTAAATTCCTTCTCCAAGTGCAGTTTCCCTGTAGATAGTAATGTTCAGTAAGACTGATTTTCTTTAAAACCATAAAGTTTTTTGAACATAATTCTATCAATAAACATATTTGAGCAGGGTAGCAAAGAATTCACATAGTCCTAATAAAGATTTGGGGGGTTTGTGAAAGGAAGGGAGGGGCACGCGCCAACATTTTTAATTAGCTTTCATCAGTACCTCTAATTTGCTCAAATGTGTTCCAAACGTTTGCGTATTGTGTTTGCTCACATGTACATAATGAAAACTTTTGGACTTCATTGAAACTTTATTTGGTAATTGTGCATTTGGAAAATTAAAATTGAAGTTTATGATACCCTGGCTCCTACTTGCTCGGTTCATGGTGTGTTGTTAAGACGCCATCGCTTGAGAGCTTTGTTACAGCGACGTTTCTGTTGTGGCTTAATATGCTGTGGGTTCAGATGGCTGTAATTGTGGCCTTGAGGGGTTGGACTAAAGAATACCAGCTGGGTTTGTACCCGGGTATTCTTGGATTAATATTTTGGGACTTAGATCTTGTCCTGCCTGGAATTTAAACATAGTTCCCCGAGCTTTAAAGGGAAGGCAAGCACCATTTGAGGCTCTTAATGAGCACTTTTTTTCCCCTCTTTAATTTGCCTTTTTTTTTCTTTTCTTTTTTTTTTTTTTTTAATTTCTGTAGCCAGTGAATTCCAGGCAGCTACTTCCAAACCATTTTTACAGCCCCATATGGACAAAGCACTTCAGTTTGTTCCTCAGCTTAATTCCCAAATTAATAATAGTTAGAAAGTTCTTACATCTCCATCTCCATTTTTCTTAGAATATATAAGGGTGAAAAAAAATTTCCCTAGATATTAGGCAAGCCTTTGAAGTGTGAACTTTGTTACTTTTGAGACGGCAAGTCTTTCGTTGCGACTAGGTTGATTTTTTATTTTTTTTTTTGGTTGCTCTTTGAAATAATTCCTTTTGTTTCAGGTCTAAAATTTCAATTTTATTTCTACATGGAGACAAGAGACTTAAACTCCCCCATAGAGGGGAATCAGTCAGGGTTCTTCTTCTATTTAGAAACCTTTGACCCATCCCTCCCCTGTTCGGTGAATAGAAATGGCAAAGCAACTTGTGCTGAGGGTGACTAAAGATCTGCTCTCCATGTAGCTCATGAAGTGAACCTGCAGGGGAGAGGGTTTCAGGAGTCCTGCTTATGGAAAAAAATGCTTTTAAAGTATTCCTTTGCAAAAGAGAGTCTTTCTTGTACCCCTGAGTATATATTAATTGGTTATAATCCTTAGTTTTGAGGCACATAATTATTCACACAGCAGCACGTGATGGATTCACAGGTACAGTTACAATCTCTTTGTGCTGGCAAGCAGCCTGTTCTGAGGGACAGAGAAGACCTTTTTGTGTAGAGCTCCGAGTTCTATAATTAGTGGTATAGTAAAGAATTCAGATAAGTGGCAAAGCATACACAAGCGCGTAGAAGTTCAACCAACCAGCCTTTAAGTTGTCTGCCTGGATATGTCATTACTGTAAGTGGTTTAGCGTCTGTTTGCATTTCTCTTTATCTTTTTTTGTTGTTGTTTTTCCTTCCAGATCATTACTAAGTATGTTTATGAACTACTGCAAAAGGAATGCCACTTGAAGAAAGTAACTCTCCCAGTAAGTATAATTTATTTTTTGTTTCCCAAAGACATTATTTGTTTGGATCTGTGCAGGGCATTGTCTCCAGACACTGCCTTCGCATGCAGCATGTGAGTGCATCTGGAGACGTGCTTCCACTTCGCTTCTCCAGCTGGGCTCTCCTTGCCTTACCAGGTACCAGAACTTCCAAAATGTGGTAGTTTTGAGAGAGGAACCATAAGCTTTTTGAAAAGTGTTTATGAATGTTTTGAGACCTGTACGGGTGGTTGTAGAGAACAAATCATAGAATCATAGAATTGTCTAGGTTGGAAGGGACCTTTAAGATCATCAAGTCCAACCATCAGCCGCATCAAATGTGCCTTTACCGGCAGAGGACTAAACTCAAACTGAGTTTCAGTAAACTACTCCAGGTCTTTTTTTAAAACATGCTTTTCCAGTAACTTGTAACATGTATGTAATATAAGGTGCTGCTGTTGTTTAGTGAAAATACTCGATCAGCCCTTGGAAGTGATGAAGCATTCCCCAGAGAACATGCATGAGGGTTTATAAATACATGTGACACCACGATGGCGTTTGGGCATTTTTATCTTCTATGGTGGAGCACGTAGGGGAGACTGTAGTGTGACAGCACCGTGTAGGCTCCATCACTATCATAAATGATTCTTAGGGAAGCTTTTGCATTACTGTTGCTCTCAGTCAGTCCGTCATACTCAGTTGAGGAAAACCCGTTTGGGCTAAGGAAGGGAAATTTCCTTTATTTTAACAGTTATGTAATGTTTCCCAGTTCCCATTTCCGTTCTCTAAGTAGTGGTGTTTAGGGAATGTTTTGATAACTGGCCCAAACTGCTCAAGGTTTCCCAGCCAGGCTTTGCCAGCGTCTCCTGGTCAGGGCAGGAGGAGCTGTACTAGGAGCTGCACGGAGCAGTCGGAGAGCGAGCGGCAGCTCTCCTCCGCGCTCCCGACAGATGATGTGTCAAAAGACATCCCCAAGACATGTCAACCTCTCTCCAAAAAGCCGGTAACCCGGCATTGGTACACTTTCAAGTGCCTGAATTTTGAGGCTATATGACTTTCTTTGGAGGTACTTCGTAAAAAGCAATATGCCTGTTAGTACTGCAATGCTAAGGCTGATGCATTAGCTTTGAAAAATGAAGACGAACAAACTTGGAATAAGTATTACAACAGCTCCATCACCTCTGTCACACGCGTGGGGGCTCTTCTGCACAGCTTTGAGGTTTGGGTGTCTGGCTTGGGAGAAGAGTGGCCCCGTCTAACTCCCGCTGTTGAATTAATCTGTGTTTACTCTTGCTTATAAATTATGTAGTAATCACCGATGTACTGATGTAGTTTGTCAGTAGTACATTTAGGCTAGTCTCAAATGTATTACTTCCAGCTTCTGCAAAGTGTCATAATTTAATTGCGTTTTGGAGCAAAGTAAGAACTCACAAAATATATGCAGCTGTTTAATTTTGAGCGGTGTGGGAAACTTGGCACAAGGCACAAGCACCGTTCTTCAGTAATGACTATTATGTGTACGAAGCCCTCACTACAGTCAAAAATAGGTTATGAAGAGGACTACAAAAGTGAAACAGGGTATGTAGAAGGTGAAAAATTAAATCTGTCTAAAGGCTATGTTTAAATCACCACTGACAAGACTCCCGAGTAACACCACCAAGAAACCCACTTTCAATTAGTAAAGGATTCTAATAGAAGTAATAAGACAGCTTGCAGCAGGAGTGAGTTGTGTTCAAGGGAGGAAAATAGAAAAGAGTATCAATGCTGGCAAGTTACATATAAAACCACAGTAAGATCACCCAAAACCGAATTTGAGGAGCTTGTTACAGCTGTAAAGGCTAATAATAAAAGAGAGCTGATGAGGCTGATAGATGAGCTGCATGCGAAAGGAATGCTCAGCGCAAATGAGAGAAACTAACATGGCTATTTCCAGTGTTATTTGTCCAGTTTCCACACTTGAATGTTATAAAATTTTTTCAAACAGGGTATAATTCTGAGGAACGGGCTGAAATTTGACATATCAGTAGAGGAGATCTTAGAACAAATTGATATATCATACAATAATCAAATTGCAGGATGAGGTGGTTTTTAAGCCCAGAGTACTATAAGAAGTCAAATAAGAAGCTGCAGAACAACCAGCTAATGTGTAAGTTACTGCTGAAATCAGCTATGCTCATCAGAGGAATGGAAAAAGAGTAAATGTGATAGTCTTTGAAAGGCCTCCAGGAGTGATTCATAGTGATTCCTGTGTACCAGGAGGAAATAATGTATTGGGGGGAAAAGCCTGTACAGGTTTCTTTTTAAAAAAAACCTAGAATTCATTGAGGGAGTCAGGGATCACATGAAAAAGAAAGATCTTGTCGGTAAGAGAGTACGTGGATTTCCAACGAGCTGTCAACAAGCTTACCAAATGCTTTTAAAAAAGACACTGTCATGGTATAGGAGAAGGAAGTCCCCTTATAACAACTGGTTAAAAGGGAAAAAAACATATTCGTATTTTACAGCTTAAGTAAGTTGTTACGGGTGCAGTGTTACCAACGCCTGCGCTGACACAGTTGTGAATAAAAGGAAAAAAAAAATTAATAGAAGCTAACAAACTTTGCTGTTTTTTTCTGACGTTATTTAGAATACTTTAATCTAAAGCTGATTATGATGAGTTGGGGAATTATTTCATGATGCTGAATGATTGGAGGGTAAAATGACACAAGATTCGGTTCTAGTAAATGTGAAATTATGGGGAAAATAACTCACTCTGTAAACACAATGGTGGCCTCTAAATGAGCTATTACAACTCAGGAAAGAGCTTGGAGTGATTGTGAATAGTTCTCTGAGAACATCAGTTAGTGCTCAATGGCAGTCAAAAACCCTCAAAGCAAATAGGATGTTAGGAATTATGAGGTGTTGAGAACAAAACAGAAAAACATCGTCATTCCACTCATTATGTGGGCCCCCATCTTGAACACTGCATGGAGCCTGGACACCATATCAAAAAGGATAGGAAGAATTTAAAAAAAAAGTACAGAGGAGGGTTACAAGGATGATCACAGGCATGAAATGCTTTTCAGACAAAGAAAGATTAGACAAAGATTCTTCAGCTTGGAAAATAGATGACTGAGGAAGGAATATGACAAATCTATAAAATCATGAAAGGTGTAGAGAAGATGAATAGGGAATGGTTTTATGCTTTTTTCATAATAGAGAAGCTAAGGGGCATCAAGTTTAAATTATCAGGCAGGAGATCGCTACTGAAAGAGAGGTAGTACTATTTCATATACGTCCCAATTATATTGTGGAACTCATTGCCACAGCATACTACCTCGGCAGAAAGGAATAAGTGCATTCAAAACACCCATCTGGCGGTACGAAGGTGGGATAGGTGCACTGAGCGATTGCGCGTGCTTGTCCGGTTGTAAACGCTGGCTGGGGCGGCTCCAAAGTTACTGGTTGCCAAAAGCAGGGAAGAACCACTATAACCTCTCTGTTCTCATCCTGTTCCCCTGAGCCATCTGCCAGTTGTCAGAAACAGGACCCTGGGACCTTGGTCCGACCGGGATGGCTGCTCTTATGAGTATGACCTTGTTACATGAAAATTTTAGAGATGAGCAGGAAAACATGTTTTTTCTGAACTTTGTCACAGGTGATCAGAAAGTTAGTGTATTGGCCTTCATCTTTCTGTCAGCTGACAATGAAGTAGACAGTGTAATGATGTTTGAATATATGAGATGTGTCTCAGGACTTTAAGTGGAGTGCTTTTTTTTTTCCCAGCATGATTTTAGTAGTGTACGGAAACGCTGTGGTTCAAAGGTTTAGGATGACACCATTTCGTGTTCTCACTTCTTTCTTAATCTCAACCTCATGTGCAAAGTCCAACTTGATGTCTTTATTTTGCTTTCTCAGATAGCAGCTTCAGTTTTGGACACAGTTGTTTGTAAATTTCTTTTCAGATATGAAAATAAGAGCAGTTTGGAAGTCAGGAAAGCTCAACCATTATTTTATTACGTCAGCGTCTCTGACAACACGTAAATCCAAACATTTGTTCCTTCACAGGGAGGCTGAGATGCGTACTGCATTATTGTTACTGTAAAGTATTGTAGTTCTCCTAATGTTCAACATATACTACCGGACTTGAAAATTTAAATGAAGAGACTCGTATTCAGGGAGACAACGTTCAATTATTTCTTTTAAATTTCTCATTTTGTGCTCCGTTGAAGGTTGTATTATGAATATAAAGAAGACTGCAATTTTTTTATCCAGATGAAGTCTTCGTATTTCTCTAGTTTTAATGGCATAATCAGTGATTGATCTTTGCTGTTCTTTAGCTGTTGAGGACAAATAGAGGGTGCTTCTGAATTAAATGCATCTTTAACGGCTTCTGGGAAGGCCTGAGATGGAAGTTTAAATAATTACTAACATATTTTATTGACGATGGCACTGGAAGGTCTCACTTTGCAGAGTCTTGTAACTTATCAGTGCTTTGCTCTGTCACTTCAATAGGTAAAACTTCATTCAGGAGTTCTACTAGACAGCCAAGAATATTTTTCTTTCAGAAACAATGGTCTCTTATCTCCACTGCGTGTTCCTTTTGGCCATTTTGTTACCTACGTGCAGTCAATACTTGTTTTGTAAAAATTCCACCAGTTTTAGGTGTGTTAAGTTAGTTGTGGTAGTCACCAAATGCTAATTATCTGCTTGTAGTATTGATCAGCAGTTTTCATTTTTTACAGTTTTGAGTGAAAAATTATAAATCAGGATATTCAATATTGTGAAGACTGTAACATAAGTGAGTTAGCGAGCTTCATGTAGAGCCACATAACAGAAGACTTTCTTATCTTGCGAAGCAAATGAGCAGTTTTCTCTCTGCACCAGCTGCTCACAATTCTCACAATCTTTTTTAGTCTTTTCGGTTTCAGTTCCATTTATTTGCCACGTTCTTTCCTCCAGTCACAAGTTACACCTGCTTCACGTGTTTGTAGGCTCTAGGCTCGTATTTTTTATTGTGTTTCTTAACTGCAGTAAGAAAAATATTCGTGGATTTTTCCCCCCCTTAAAAATTGAATGTTCAATCTTAAACTTAAAAACTTCCAATGTACAAAATAGAAGACCTCTAGAGCCTGGTTGGGTCTCGTGCATCTTGGGTTGGTAATGGCCAAGAACTGGGAATTGAGTCATAATGTCTATGTGGTGGTATGAAGGTCAGTAAGATTAGATGCCAAGTATAGTTTGATCTTACCCTTTATATTGTTAGCAACTGTGCAAAATACTAACTGGTGTGCTACTGAAATTTCCTGTGGACTCGTACTACTGTATTAGGGGGCGGCTCATGTGAGATAGAACTCGTACAGAAAAATTAATTCACTGCTTGAAAACCTTAAGGATATCATAATGTATGTAGAGTACATAACTCGGAAAATTCACCATAACTGCCTACATTCATAAACCTTAAGGTGTAGTTCTGCATTGGAAAAATAAATCTGAGCGGAGGAAAATTAAACTTTAAACAGTACTTTGAAACAGTAAATCATCAGCAGAATTTAGATTGGTTTGACATTCCTAGCTACATATTATTGGAAGATTATTATTGCATGTGAATAACAATGTTGAATCAAATTGTAAAATTAAACTAATTGAAGTTCAGCATTTTACTGAATTTATTTGATTTGTGTTTAAATAAAAGATCAGAAATAAGTGCTCATGAGTAGGTCCAGAAGAGAAAGTGGCTAATAAATATAAATTATTTTATGCAGACTCAGTGTGTCTAGCACTGAATGGTGTTCTACGTTGATTTGTCAATAAGGTAAGGTTGTGCAGAGGAGTGACCTTTCTGTGCATTCTTTAGTGAACACTTGATCTAATGAATTACTACTGTTTGAAAATAAATTAGCTTGAAGAAAAGTTTCCAAGGGTGATTGAGGAAGAGAATGACGGGGTTTTTTTTATGATCTTGGTAGATATTTTTAACGTTTCAAAAAAAATGGAACGTATTTGCAGAAGTGTGAACTAGTTATATCTTCCAGTACACATGATTACTAAGTGCTAGTATTTCCTAAATACAAAAAAAAATAGTTTATAAATGCTAAAACTTACAGCTAATGTATATCTTTGAAATACAAGTTCACAATGTCTTATGTTAATTTCTGTATCGTAAGTATTCAGTTTATGCGCAAAAGTCAATGGCATCTCGCCAGGTACTATCTGAGATTTAGTGTTGTCTGACTTTTTACCTAAGCCATGTTAAATTTTAAGGTGTTAGCACCGCTACTTCAGAAGCGGCAGTGTGACCTGACTGTCTCCCCAGTGTCACGCCCGTTGTACGTATGTATTCAAAACTCTTTTCAATAGAAGGTAATTTTTACCACGTTTTCGGTTTTCGCACAAAATGTGAGAGAGGGTGAGTGCATTTCCTGGTGTGGAAAGCACAAGCTGAGGCACGTGAGATGTGACGTCATTTTCGGAGCAGGGAAATAAGGTCTTTGGTGCGACAGCAGATGCTGAAGAGAGACATGACTGTTCTTCCAGGCCAGGCTGGACGTGGCCTTGGGCAACCTGGTCTGGTGGGAGGTGTCCCTGCCTATGGCAGGGGGGTTGGAACTCGATGGTCTTCAAGGTCCTTTCCAACCTAAACCATTCTATGATTCTATGATTCCAGTTAGGAATTCCTCTTGCTCAAGTGGCCTCATTGACTTCGTTAAAAAAATATTAGGTAGGACTCTCATCACCAAAAGCCTGGAGGTTCACACTGAATTAATTTTTCCTAAAGTAAGGGTAATTTAAGAATACGTACCCACATATGAGAGGAAGACTGACATAATCCAAAGTGCCGTTCCTCCTGTCTCAATGCACGGCTGATGTCCTGACCTGCTTTTCGTCGCTGCCGCAGAGCGTGAGATGGCCCAGGGTTGGTCCTCCGAGATGCGCCGTGAGCCTGTGCGGGTGGTGGGGTGTGGAGGTCAGTAGGACGGGGAGATTTGCCTGTCCTGTTTTTCCTTTTCTACGTATTCACATGGTGGAAAGGGAAGAATGAGTAGACAGAGTGTTTCTTTCTGTCCTTGCGGTGTTTACACCGGCACAGGTCTTTTGCCTTGAGCCGGGTTTGCCAAACCAAGCGTAGACCTGTTTTATAGAACTTCTGTTTTCGTCGAACAAAAAGTAGTACTTTGCTCTCTGGAGTAAGGGCAAAACTTGGAATTAGGTTGTGGTTTTCTGAATATCGAAGCCGGTTGTTGGCCTGTTCCTGTAGCAAAGCAGCTGAGCGCTGGCCCAGGTGCAGGACTCCTAATGACGCCGTTATTTATACCCAAACTGGATTTCTATATTTTATTAGGCCTATCCTATTAAATTTGTAATAGACAAATTTACAACACTGGTTCATATGCAGCTTATTGGCTATTTATGTTGAGGTGGCCAAGGTGGAACTCTCCAGGATTTTTTTCATATTATGGAAGACTTTTATTGTTGCTTCAGGCGTATCAGAGGTGACAAATTACTTGATTTCCCCCACCCCCACCCCCAAATTGTTCTTTTATGGACTTTCTTTTTTGCCAGTAAATTTCTGTAAACAACTGATGTTTCAAAGCTTTTTACCCCTTTTTTTGATTTAAATCTCCCTGGGATTGCTGTTCTAAGCTGTGGTGTGTTTTTGTGATTTTGAAGTTACATTGCACAGACATTAGCTTTTGCTTTATATTTAGTTAGTACGGGGCACACATCATTCCTTATATTATGGATACAAATAGCTGTTAAACGGTGAAAGTTTTTATATCAATTGGGTGGATAACTTTATAACTACAGATGTTCTTTTAAAAAATTTTATTGATGCATAAAAGTGTGTGTTGTCTGTGATTGCAGGTCGATGCGACCGAGAGCGAACCAAAGAGCTTTATATTTATGAGCGAAGACGCGTTAACAAACCCTGATAAGCTGTTGGTGCTAATTCACGGTAATGGCGTTGTCAGAGCGGGTCAATGGGCCAGGAGACTTATAATTAACGAAGATCTGGACAGTGGCACGCAGATACCGTATATAAAGAGAGCTGTTGAGGTAAGTGAAAGTGCACGTGTGTATGGTTGCGTGTGCGTGTGTGTACCTGTGCACGAAGAGCTCTGTGATGTTTTAATTTGTTAAACAGTGTTCAAATGATCAATATGATTGTTTTATTTGTGGTGGGAGTACTCGCTTGTTTTTTTTGTTTTTTTTTCAGAACTTTTTTTCTAATAGAACCGAGATTCTCTTACGGTAAAAGAAGTTTTAGTTGTGTGTCATGTTGTTGTGGCAGCACTGCCATGTAGTTTAATATGGCAGCTAGCGTGACAAGAGCCCTTCGCAGGCGATGAGATGCAATAGAAGGCACTACAGAAATTTGTTATGATTTGAAGTGTTTTCTTTTACATTTCATTAAATTTGTACGTATTCTCACTCAACGTCTGTTGTAATCTCATGATAACATGAGCTTTCATGATAACAGCAGGCTTTTTTGCTAGGCTTGTACTGAATTTATTAGAGGCACAGTCTTTTTCAGTTTTGCACTGAATACTGATTCATTCTGATTCACCTATCAATACTTGACAGTAAAAAACATTTACATTTTACGGACACAGTTTTGTTACATTAACATCTACGTGAGAGACAATGCACAATTTGTGTAATGTTTTTAACGTAGGAACTTTGTAGGTGTAATTCATCTCTTGCATCTCGCTACCTAAATGAAACTTCCTGTTGTAAACATTAGAAAAGCCTATTTAAGGCTCGCTGTTTCTATTATATTTACCAAGCTAAGCTAATGTTCTACTCTAAATACCAGTGTTGTCACTGTGATTATTGCACGTTTTGCTAAATGAAGTTGAATTTTTTGCAGATGGCTTTAAAGTATTCGGTATAGAAAACGGTTCTCTTAGAACACGTTTTCCTTTTTTCTAATAAAGCAAAGAAATTTTCATAGCGGTGCTTACATGCCTGCATTTTCTATTTTTTTCTAGAGATGCTGCTGTCTTGGCTAGCATGAGAGGCTGAGCATTTAAAACTGGGATACTATCCCTAAATTGAATGATAATCTTTAAGAGAGTATTTCTAGTAGAGGAGCGTTATAGTCCTTTTTTGTGTTTTGTTATTTTTATTTTACACAATGATTGTGCCAGCGTGACAGAGATCAGACCTCTGTTCCCTCAGATGGTTATTATCCTTATAAACAGATTAGATATTTCTGCATTTTGAATGCTTCTTTTTAAAAGGCAGGAAAAAACCCTAAGAGTTTGATGAAAAAATGTCTTTTAAAAAATGGAATCACATTGGGACATCCGACTTTGTGCTCTTACCTTTTGACTTCCGTCTTTCCTAGTGTGGTTTTTAAATTTGTAGTTCTCTGTAGTCAAGTAATTCCAGCTACTGTAAAACCCACTCTCCCTTTTTCTGCATCTTAAAATTCTGGTAAATGAACTACATGTTTAGAACACATACTATTTGCAATTATTTTCTTCATGCAAAATGAAGATTAAAATGTGTTGTGATTTTTCATATCCTGTAATCATCGTGGTGGGAATTGGATGTATATCTGGTCAGATAAGGCAATATTTTACGGAAGTCGAACCCCACTGAAGGTATTTGGAATCATTATGTTGTGGCTAAAAAGAGAATGCAGATAGTTACGTGCTGATATCATGTCTACTTCATGTACAGATCATATAAATTACTCTTCCAAATGCAGGAAATTATGGTAGAGTGAGTATAAGGACTCCAATTTTAGTTGATAATAATAAAAATTGCATCCTTTCCTGGGTTTTCGGGCGTTCAATCCTCTAGTTGATTTAGGTACTTCTGTCTCTTATGAAATGAAAATGACTGGTCTAGACGGAAAATGGCCTGAATGAAAATTGTGATAACTCCCCATACGATGTTGCCTGTTTGAAGTAAGGAATTATTTTCCTTGATCTTCCACTGTTTCTTCTATGAAGAGGTCTCGTCCTTGAATGAAACCAGCAGACCTTATCAAAGCATAAGATTACGGTGCTGATGACAGGAGAACATGGATTTTTTTTTTTCCTAATAAGCTATGTGAATTTGAAGTGGATAAGAGTATCTAGGATTTGAAAATTCTGCCGATCTGTTGTGAGTGTGAACCACGTGCAGGTAGCTTAAAACATTTGCTGGAGACTAGGTTTTCATTAAAAAAAAAAAAAATTAAAATGTAAAAACTAATGTTCAAATGTCTTTTGTGCAAAAACTAGTTCAGAAATGTCACCTCTGTTTTCCTTAAAACAATACCGAACAGACAAACAAAAAAACCCCTCTAGGTAGGTCAAAACTGTACCTTTTTCTCTGCTGCTTTCCCCTGTGGAAAATTATGAGACTACCACAAGCAAGTTTCAGTTTATTTCTTGGAAAAACTGAAAACAGGGATGTAAAAGCTGGAGATACCAGTGAGCAGCGCGTTGAGCAGGATGAACTGATGCTGCTCTCCTAACCAGGAAGTTAAGGGAAGAAAAGAAACTATTTCTTTCTGGTGCAACACCTTTGAGAAAAAAAAACAAAAACCAAACCAAAACAAACTTTTCTCTTAAAGCATGTATGAAATAAGGGAGCAATCTAAAGGCTTAAAATTTGTCATGCTTCTAGTGACTTGGGGGTGATACGCATTGGAAAGAAAAGATCCAAGGAGGAATATCTTGGTAGGAATTTGAGTAGCTAGAAATGTGTTTTTTCTTTTCATCTGGGTGGTTCTGGTAGGTAATACTTCTCCTTCCACCTTTTATCTCAAATTCTGTTGTGTTATAGGTGTGGGGAGTAGCTTACAAGGTTTTATGTGAAGAGGTGAGATTAATGTGTTAATTCAGAAGTTCAAGCTTGGTCGTGTAAAAGAGATTTTGAAATATGAAAGAAGAAGAGAACAAACAAGCGATGAGAGAGAGAACAGATTGTACGAAAAGGAGGAGGGAGAAAAGTGTATATAATGTGAGAGACAGATATGTGTAAATACATTAAAACACGGTAGGAAAAGATCTACTTTAGAAAAACAAGTATAAGGAGGGCAAGTGTGACAATATAAAGCAGTAAGGCAGTAAGAAAAGCTTAATTAAATGATAACAAATACATATTAGAAAGATATTTAAAACAAAAAGAAACCATGGCAACTTCCTATGAATACGGTAAGAAATGAATATTGCATAGGTTTGTTGTTTTGTTAAAACAGAACTTTTCTACTGAAACTCTCTGTGGTGGGAAGTGCTGATTTTTGACAGCAGCAGTCATCTGACGTGTGTCAGAGACTGAAGTTCAAGTCTCCCCTCTGGGAATGAGGGACTGTTCCACTTTTAATGATAGTACCGCACTGAAGCTATGCCACCTTTTACACATAAATAAATGTAAATTATATAAATAAATAAACGTAGATTAGAAGAGGAATTTTAATCTGTCTTTTCTACATTTTGCATCAGTGTCTCATTCACCGTCCGTAGAGTCAGGCTCTTCTCAGATCAGTTATTTAGTCATATATACAGTGAGATAAGTTATGATTTAGTCACGTACATAATGACTGAAGCAGCGCCAGGAGGAGATCATAGAATCACAGAATGGTTTAGGTTGGAAAGGACCTTGAAGATCATCGAGTTCCAACCCCCCTGCCATAGGCAGGGACACCTCCCACCAGACCAGGCTGCCCAAGGCCACCTCCAGCCTGGCCTTGAACACCTCCAGGGATGGGGCCTCAACAACCTCTCTGGGCAACCTGGGCCAGTGCCTCACCACCCTCAGAGTGAAAAACTTCTTCCTCATGTTCAATCTAAACCTGCCCTCTTCCAGTTGGAAGCCATTCCCCCTCGTCCTATCACTCCATGCCCCAGTAAAAAGTCCTTCCCCAGCTCTCCTGGAGCCCCTTTAGGTACTGAAAGGCCGCAAGAAGATCTCCCCGGAGCCTTCTCTTCTCCAGGCTGAACAGCCCCAACTCTTTCAGCCTCTCCTCATAGGAGAGGTGCTCCAGCCCTCGGATCATCCTCGTGGCCCTCCTCTGGACACGCTCCAGCAGGTCCATGTCCTTCTTCTGTTGGGGCCTCCAGAGCTGGACGCAGTACTCCAGGTGGGGTCTCACGAGAGTGGAGTAGAGGGGCAGAATCACCTCCCTCGCCCTGCTGGCCACACCTCTTCTGATGCAGCCCAGGATGCGGTTGGCCTTCTGGGCTGTGATCGCACATTGCTGGCTCATGTTGAGATGGTGAGAGACAGGGGTAAATTCTTTAATTCAGTGATGAGGATGTTTACTTGGGGTGTCAACAATTAAGGATTTACATCCCTGGTTTCATTTAGGTCGTTGGGGGGCTGCCACGTTCCCTACGAGAAGCTCGGCTACCAGGCTCTGTAGGAGGAGGAGGTTATGAAGAGTCTCTGGTTCGCTGCTGGGTGGTGACCACATGGATGGTAGTCTAAAGATTTCCCTGGGAGATGTAGCGGCGATACCAGTGGTACAGGGGAACGGGCAAGAAGGGGAGCGAAGGTTGGCTACTGCTCCATGCAGCGGCCGTCCTTCTGTAGGGGTTGGAGAAGCGGGTTCTGTGCTTTGAAGTCCACTGAGTGTTAGGCAAGGAGAAGCTGAAGCTCATCTGCTCACAGAAGAGGTTTTTTCCTTGGGGAAACGGGAACTCAGCTTGCCTAAGTTTGGACATGGAGGAGAACTTTGGAGTACTCTTATCTTTGATACGTTTCCTCTGGGGGATCAAGAGGACATTGGCATACTGCACGAGTACAAAGAAACTGCTGGATGCTTTCTGTGTCTTTGGAAATTCAGTACATTTGCTACCGAAGATAGCTGTGGTCCCCAGGATGCTAATAAAATTCAACCACAGCAACTGACAGTTAATTTTTTTTAAAAATTATTTTTTTAAAAGCCATCCAAGAATTGTCGCCTCGTTTCAAATTCAGCAGACTTTGAGATGGCTTAGATATTTTTATTATTATTTAAGGGAGAATTAATGCTTGACATAGAGGTAACAGCACCAAAAAAATAGCTTCTTCAAAGAACCTGGATGAGTTTTTCAGAAGAAATGCAGCAGCACCCAAAAATCTGACTTTCCATGAATAAATGAAAAAAAAAAGGTTTTCCTGAGATGGGCATCAACTGCAGAAATCTATCTTTAGTGGCTGATAAAACATTATTTTCAGCTTCCAGTTTCTCTTGTGTTTATCCTACTCTTCTTACTGCATTTTCTTAACAATTTCTGTATTTGAGAATATTTTTGGTCTGAGTATTTGATTTATTCACTCATATTAATATCATTCATTTGTATAAAGCTATGAGGTCGGTAATCTTTCCCGAGAATTGCTGAGAGTGGTTACTGTCTTCAGCATCCAATAAGATGTCATTGGTTTTGTAACTCAAATTGAATGGAACGACAAAGTCATTCGGTGTAACAGTAGTAAATTTACCCACCGTAACTTTTATGCGGTTTGGTAACCTTACTGGTCAGTAACTGGTATGGGAACACATTCCAGTCTTTCCATTTTGTAAAAGTCAGTGGGTTTCAAAAGGAGACATTTTCACATTGTTGTGAAGAAATTATGCTTTCTTTAAAGTACGCGAACAAGAATTCCTTCTGAAAAACGTTTGTATCTGGCTTTTAAGCACAGAATATCTTGTTAGACAACATCCCCTCCATTCTGGTGGCCATATTTTAGGGATCTAAGATTTAAATATTTGTCTTATAGTTTATACGTTTTAAGCATATTTTCAGTAAGACGGGGAAGTGACACTTTCTGGGAAAAAAGGAGAGCTGGCTTTTCACTGCAATTAGAGTTCTTCTGCAGAAAACTAATATTTATGTACTTTTTATGTGTCTCCTAAGTATATTGCTGCTAATACTTCATTTATTTATTAATAGTTTCAGTGCCAGAAAAATCATAATCTTATTTGAGCATTCTAATATTTTACTGGAAATAAAATTTCACTAAAACGGACAATAATGTGCTATATTGTTTTCTTTCAAATATCAGTTTTCTGACTCTGGTTTTGTCTTCCTTTTGTCTTCCTTTATTCTGCTGGCGGTCATTTGCTTTTATTCATTCTGGTGGACTGTAGAAATAACATTGCCTGTAAAGTACTTCTTAGTAGACAAAACTTGTATTTACAACTCCTGCTTTTGTGGGGATAATATTAAGAAAAGTTATGTAGCTGGTTGGATGATCTTTAGAGATCTTTCTAAAAACATTAACACAAATTGCAATGGAACACTAAATAATTTTGTTACGTGTAATTGGCACAAAAGACACTGTACTCTGGAAATAAAATTTTAAAAGCAATATATCTAATTCCTCCTAAAGCATTTTATGAGGGAGTGATGATCTCTCAAATAGTGATTTGAAACACTGATCGCCCGGCAGCTCGGAGGAAAAGTTGAGCAGTCAGTTGAACGCAGTATTAATTGATCACAAGATACGTAATAATACATAACATGCTGTATAGGGGGGGTTGATAATTATTAAGTCAGAAATTCAAGAAAAGGTTAAAAGCTTAGACTAATATTGAACTGACAGGGTGTATGAGCCCACACCAGCCCCCACGCCAGCAGAGGAAAACAATGAGATGACAGCTCTACTGTTTGGAGAGAGGTTGCTAACGACAGCTTATTCCTTTATGATTTCAACTCTTGACAGAAGACAGGTCTGCTTGTTGCATCATGGCAGATGTATCATTACCTTCTGGCCCTGTCATGCCTGAACTGGGGGGGGAAAAAAAAAAAAACAACCCACTTGCAGTTCTGAAAATCCAATTACCCCTCGGAATTCAGCGCGTCCTTTCCAAAAGGCGCGTTTCCGTTGTCGTATTAATTGCGTGCGTCGCATCCTTAGCGTGTTCTGCGCCACGTTAATTTGATGATGCAGAGATACTTACAGGTTGCTTTGTCTTCCTTTATTCTGCTGGCGGTCATGTTTTAGAACCCTGTGGCACCTTGTGTTACTGTGCTCTTACTTGGTCACTGACCTAAGAAAATCGCTGTTCGAGATACTTGGATAAATGTAGCTTGAAAATATTTTTTTTATTTTTTTCAAAAAAAAACCCCATTTGAGCATTCTTTTCTCTGCCTAAGTATGGGGTTAAGAACGCACACTGAATATTTAAAATAATCGCGATCATTTTCGAAACAAAGTTTAATATGAGTATAAATGGCCTTTTTATCATATGCATATTAGGATTCTTCCTTTTTTATTTTTTTCTTTTTTCCTTTCTTTTTTCCCCCCCTCCCTTCAACTTGTTGGATACCTAACAGTGACTCTGGAGACTTAGAAAAGAGTAAGAGGGGGTGTGGATTTTTGAAAGTATGTCAAAAGCCTTGGGGTTTGGGTATGATCGGAATTTCAATAGAGGTTGAGATGAGTTTAAATGCATAGAAGGCGAACATAAAAATCTTGTTTAATTTCTGTCATGTTGTTCTTTTTTTAGTCACTCTGATGTCTTTTTCAAATCTGCTTTTCTCTCAAGCTTTGTGGTACTATATCCAAGATCTGTTTTTTTTTTTTTTTCCCCCTCTTTGTATTTCGTTTTAACTGCTGATCCCTTTTCTGTGGTGCTTCTGCCTTTAATATCAGCTGAAGCGGTCTGAATTGCTGAATCAAAGCCGTTTTGGGAGAGAGACAGTGTTTAAGATTGTGCAGGGTGAGATTCTCTGGGTAGAAGGTAACACTTCCTGCAGTTATAATCAATGCACTTGACACTTTCAAAGGCAGGAGAAGCCACGACTTGCTCAGGGGTTAAACTTTTTAAATAACTTCCCTTGGGAAAAACGCCATCAATAAAATGGAATAATTAGTTGAAGATTCTTGAGTAGCCTAGGTTTGGGAAGAAAAGAGGAGAGATAGGTCAGGTTGGCACTTCTATTGTGTTTTCCCTCCCTTTTGTTTTTTAAACTGTGAGCTTTTGTTTAAACGTGCGCAGTATTACAGAATTGGCCCGCTTCAGAAATAATGTCACCTACTTAAGCCAATACATTAATTTTGTAGTGTGTTATTGTCTGCGTAGTCTGATAAGAATGGAGATTAAATTCTCCGCAGAAATACAACTTTAGATTTGCTAAGTTTCTCTTTTCCTACCCACACACCTATTCTGCAAACAGTCATTTTAGCTAACGGAAAACATTTGCAACTTTGAACCTTACTAAATAAGCTTAAAACATAATATACATTAACTAATTTTAAAAATTAGATCTAAATAGCATTAAATGAACATCCAGTGCATAGGGTCATTGATTTCTATAGAGATGAACAGTTTTACTGTGAAATTAAATTAATCTCACTCTGCATTAATTGTGTTTCACAGTTTCAGGATTTATGGCAAATTTATTGTTTTTCTGACTTTTTTGTATCACGTTCTTTGTTGAAACAGCTATTTTGAACTCTGAAACCTGACTAAGAATGGTGCTTTCAATACACAGTGTAGTATATGTGTACCATACAAAATATTGATAAATAATGCATGTATGGCTTTGGAGTAAAAGAGTCTTACCCTTCATTAATTATTTACTTAGTTGCACTTTTCATTTTTCTTGAACGAAAGTAAAATCACTGACACCACTCTGAACAGTAACCGAGCAAGACTTCAGCAACGTTCTTCAGAAGTACAGCGCTGCATTTTCTAATGGGTTCTATCAAAATATATGGGTTTATTTGATAGAGAATATTCTGCATGCAGGGTTTTAACAAAACTTTTAGCAGTAAAGTATTGACGAGTCTCAATTGAGCAACGTACTACTGGCTATTCCTGCATGGAGAAGTTTTGAGGACGTGCCTGTGGGAAGCTGGCTGTGGAACCGCGACCTTCTAATTGCTCGGAAATTGCGATGCGGCTCTTTCTGCTGTGGTACGGAGCTGCCGTATATTGTTTATTTTAAATTGGTGGTATGCATAGCATTTGAAGGGGAAATACATGCTACCATGAGCGTACTTGGAAATACAGTGGTTAATTGTGGCTTGGATTTTGCGCTGTACACACCACTTTGTAAGAACCCTGTTTAGAAGAAAATGATGTTGTTTTGATTCAGAAAATTCTTCTTTCCTTTTTTTTTTTTTTTTGGAAGTGTCATGGCTTTGTGGTTATTTATATGTGAGAGCGGTACATAGGGGTAACTTTTCATTTCAGCTGACGTGCGATAGAGCGGTTGTGTCGCACGTTTCAAGGTGGGGCGGTCCAGTAAAGCTGTGGTAGGTGACTCCTCAGCTCACACAACCCACCACTGCCTTCATAATTTGGGATGGGAACTTCGATGGGGTTTTTTTTGTGTGTGTGTGGTAAACTATGCTTATCTTATAAGTATGCTTGCCTCATCATGAAACAAAGGCTTTAAAATAACTTTCATAGGTTTTTTGGCAACTTCTTCTGTTGGGGTGATCGTGTCAATGATTGTGCTAATACCGACTCTTGAGAGTGGCACCACGCGAAGTCATATAGAGATGCACACAAACGTTTTTTTTTTATTCCTCATAAAATGTAATTTTAACAGGGAGAAACTTATTGAAATTGCTCTCATATAGGATGGGGTGAACTGCTAATTGTTCATTAGTTGACATGTTAATCGTCATATTAATGTGCTAAGCTTCAGTTTGCTTCATGAAAAAAATCAATAGCCCACAACTTTGTTCTGTTCATTCAGGAGCATATTAATTCAGGAATGAGCAATATGCTTTCGTGCCTTTTTTTTATCCTTTAAAGAAGTTAAGTCATTAACATTTAAAAATATTTAGTGCCTATTTCAAAATATTTAGTGCCTATTTCAAAATATTTAAATTGTCTTTTGTCTTATTTATTAGATGTTCAGATGGTTTAACCATGACCTAACTAATCCTAATGCATTACAATATGTAAATTCTATTCTTTGTAATATATATAATGGAAGCGGTATTACATGTACGTCAGTATAGGTGTGGTATGTGCATGTATTTAATATTACACTAAATTGCCAATACCCTGTTGATTTTTCAAATGAATCATTACTTAAAAGACTTTCCAATTCAATGGGGAGATGAACACTTCCTTATTCATACCATGAAATGCATATTTGAATAAAATTATCTTTTGCTTACTGTGCATTGAGCTGGAAAATATTAACTTTAATGCATAGGAATTCAAATAAAAATTTTATATGCTTCATCCTTAAATAGTTTAGTACTGTTCTAATAATGCACATTGCTGCTTCAGGTAATAAGGAAATAGATACAGAAAAGACTTTGTCATGCAAATGTACTCGGGATTGTAATCTTTTGAAAATACACAGATCTTTTGAACGATATATGTCACTTTTGATCAAAAACTTTAAAAAGTTTAATAATTCTGCTAGAACAAACTAAAACTGTGGGTAATTGTCCTTTTTTTCCCTGAAATTAACAAATTACAACATCAAAAAATCTGAGAGCGAGGTATGTAGTAGGTCATTTGCTGCTGCAGGCGTTTTTTCTCCCTTCAGGATGTGCTTGTTTAGTTTCTCTCACTTTGCGCCTGTGGCACTGTAGGTGAAATTCAGACATGTTCTTCCCCTCCAAGGAATCTCTAGGGTGGCAGATAACTTATACAAAATTAGTAAATGGTGTTGCTTTTTTATTATCACCCATCCCAGGCAATTTGCTCAGTGTTCCCTTTGGAGAAATGTTGAGTTGCATAGGATGGGTTTATTTAAAAAAAAAGAAAAAAAAAATTGCTTTTACATAGAATTAAACAGTGAGAGTGTTTCACAAATAATGGTGTGGAATATGTCATCAGGAAAATGGAATTATTCCATTTTCAGTGTTTTCTTTAGAGAGAAAAAAAAAACACGGAACAGTGAAAATCCCTTATATGTTGATTAACCTTTTTTTAAATTTAGAAAATACTAAGAATTTTTAAACGTGTCAAAGCATAGGTGATTTCCGCATTTTTTTAATTGTGGGGCAGTGAGTTTAGATTCCTTTCATCTCGGCAACGTTTAAAGAGTAAACCTGTTTTGCGGCTGTTCAGTTGGGTGATTATTTTTGGGGACGTCCAGGTGCACCATCTTGTTTATTCGCAGCCGTTTGTTGTGCCATATTGCGGCGGTAATCCTCCGAGGAGGGGGAGAGGCTGGCGCAGATAGCTTAACCTGCTCCGTGTATCGTGCGCTACTCGCAGCCTCCATCTCCGTTACGCCAAAGGCAGTCAGACTTCAGATGGCTTTGGAGGGTGGAAGAGATAATGAAGCTCGGGTGTAAATAATTGCTGATACATGAGGGAAAACAACTTAATCGTCATTTAAATGACTTAATCGTCATTTCTTTTTTTTTCCCCCCATTTTTCCCTCGTCATTTCTTTTTTTTTTTTGGTAGCGATTAATTTTAATTGCTCTTTTAGCTGTGAGAGAGTTGTACTTAATAATGGTGTGGTCTTACGCTGTTGCTTGCTCCTGATGAATAAGAACCCTTGAAAATGTGAAGGTGTTAAGCATCATCATTTATTTTAAAGTCTGTTTCCGAGGAGTCACTCTCTGCCATTTTAAGTTTTCCTGGAGAGCGTATGCACTTAGCCGATAAGCCAACGTCCTTTTTACTCTAAAAATAATTCAAAAAATCTAGGCAGAGAATGTTGACGGTGCTTCAGTGCACAGGTGACTGAGCTGGTGCTGACCCCCGGTAGCTGAGCCTGCGTTTCGAATCCCAACTCTTCCTCCGGCGCCGGGAGCGGTGTGATTGAGTCTTCTGGAACGAGCTCCTGCATGCTGATAACGGGAGGCTCCTCCGTGAAGCGCAGAAGCTGCTCATGTGGAATGCGCCCCTTCCGCATCACGCATGGCTGAGATCAGATACGGGATTTTTCAAGACTTGACAGCCCGGGTGGGTGAACGGTGATATTTATACTGGATTTGGGACTGTCTGAGTGCTGAGATTCGGCTGATACCGGCTGATGAGAAAAATAAGCGATTCAGGGATTCCGTTTTGATGATACAGTGTGTTATTGTCAAACAAACGCTGAAAACAGCTATTACTAACAACTGATTAAAATATCATTTATTAATTAATGCTTCATGCTGAATCAAACATTTACTGGCTTTGTTTATATGAGCAGCGTCATAAGAGTGTCATTAATTTGGTCTTTTTCACTGATGTTGGCATTCTTCGTATTTCATTCGTTGTATTTTTATTCACCGTATTAGATCGGTATTTGTGCCTTATTTTCAAACGGGTCCTTTCTTAAAATAACAGCGTTCAGCTATCTTTGATTCAGATTAATCCCCCCTCTCACCCATCCCATACCTTACGTTCTCCTGCTCCTCACGAGGTGTCCTGTGAGGTTTTCTCTACATTCAGTTGATTTTTCTAAATGTAGTTTCGTACAGGTACGAGGACAAGAGAGTAGAGGGAGTTTTAAATAAACACTGCGTGCAGGAGTTTGGCAGAGTGGTTTGAGTGTCTCCCTTCTCAGGTAAAAAAAAATGTTTTCCTGCTGGAAACGCAGGTCTCGCTTCTAGCCGTACTTTTGTCAAATTTTCTTCAGGAGGTTATGTAGGATTTGGCAAGCGCTCCAATATAAAATAATCTTTAGGCACCAAAGACAATCAAAATAAGCATTTGTTAGTTTGACTTGTGACCGCTTCCACGTAATTAGCATTTTTAAAACATTATTGATGTCTCTCTCTAGTCCCTGTGTTCCTCTTCAAGAGGTTAATTTAGAAGGACTTGCCCAACATGGTAGTAGTTTTATGCTGTGATCATTTTACATTTACAGCTAGGAAAGTACTTTTTTCAGCTTTTTTTTTTTTTTTT
>VUYV01000300.1:526228-536472 GCA_008711295.1 Anarhynchus alexandrinus | reverse complement strand
TTTTTCAAATTGAAACTATTGCTTCCTGAAGTGCCTCTGTGTGTGTGTATGCAAGTACAGGCATGTGCATGTAGAGAAAGATAAATGCATCTTAATTATCTAGTTGGTTGTAACTTTTCAATTTTATAAATGTTAATATGAGATGTGTGGCATTCGGGGAAAGTTGTGGTTCATTTCGTATGAATTTTGGGTTTGGAAACTGCACGTGACTTCTTTTTTGGAAGTGCTGATCATGTCTTACAGCACTGAAAAAGTACTGTTTCAGATTACTGTTTTCTTTGAACCCAGTAATTTACGCCATATTAAAAAGGTGTTATACTGTCTATTACTCAAAGATAATAGTATTTCAAATGTCATACAGGTTGACTTGCACTTTGATTTAATTTGATGTAGCTGTTGTAGATGGTTGGTTTTTTCCTCTGGACATCCTTATTGAAAGACTTGTAAGTAAGGAACTCATTAGCAATAGGTAATAATTCTCTAAAAACAAAAGATACGTAAGAATGACAGTTGACGTAGCCCTATAAAAACTATATAGAACCTGGAGAAATATCTTTGCTGTACCATGTGCTCCGTTAAATGAAATCTTGTCTGCTGCTCCTCTATAACAGCGTACTGGATCTGTGTCAAAAATATGAGGTATTTACTGTGGTGACAGTCAACATCTATATTTATTGAGATAATTCTCGTAAGTCTGCGTTTTTTTTAATGTGATACGNAAAAAAAAAAAAAAAAAAAAGGAGGAGGCTGTAATTATCAATTTTACAAGTGTAGGTTTCTTTTAATGTTCCGAGATGTGGTCACAAGACATTTATGCTAATGGCGGTGTCAAAATGTTGTTCCTTCTGGGATTTTTTTTAAATGAAGTTGGTGTTGACACACAGCTGTAAATGCTGGGTTTGGCAGCAGACCTATTTCTGATCCGTTTTTAACCAAACTTTGTGGATGTAAGAGGTGTGCAGCCTATCAGCCCTGGCAGGTGGGTCCCTGCAAACTGGCGCGCGGTGGTGGCAGAAGCGGTGGCAGCTCCCGCATCAGCCCCTATGGTGTCCCAGCCCTGTTCAGTAGGGGACCCCCGGAGAGGTGAGAGGGGACTGTGTCACTTTCCGTCCTTCTCCTCTGCGGTGAGACCCCTCGCAAGGGCGAGGTGAGGTTTGGTCCTGGGTGGACGGTCCTTTGGAGAAGCTGCAGTGAGGCAGCTCTGCGCAAGCCTTGTACGGCCATCCTTCCCCGAGATAAAGTTATTCCAAACTAAGTACGAGTTGAGTGATTTAGGCCGGGCTTGTAAACTGCTGGTCAGGGCTGGTAAAGTCTTCACCAGGCAGTCTGCTCTGTCCCAGTATCCCCCCAGCCCCGGGATTTACAGCATTCCAGACCTCCTCTATGCCATCCTACCAGGAGGGGTGTCTTCACCCTGTTTCAAACCAAACAGTGTAAAGTCCTCACCTTTCTCTACCACTCTCTCCTTCTGGAGTAACACAAGTCTGAAGTTCAGGAAGGTTCTATTGAAATTTAGTCCAGCAACAGATTTAATGGGAAAATTTTCTTACTACTCTTAATTTCTTTACTGGGAAGAGAAGGCTCCAAGCCTTCTAGGAAGGAATAGGAACTAAGCTCTAGTAGGTCGGCTGTAAAAGATTTTAACATGTGAAAAAGATGTTTAGATGGTGGGGTTTTTCAAGTTTTGGAACATACTTGTTGCTCCCCCCCCCGATGATGTCTTGTGGTAGTTACGATGCTGTCGTTATGGATGGGGAGGGACACGACCCTGGGGATCAGTACGTGCACGGAGGCTGATGAGGTTCTGATGCAGACTTCGCATCAGTCCTTGCGTGCGTTTTGTGCAAGTTGTGGCGTTGTGTTGTTTAAAAATAACTCCATCTGATGTGTGGCAAATGCATTTAATTTTAAAAATGAAGTTAAAAAGCAATGCTGAATATAATCAGTTTAATGAACCTGCAGGTAGCAAAATAAAGCGCTCAGAATTAGGAAGAATGATATGTAATCAGATTTTGCATCTGGTTTAGAATGTTCTACTATTTTGTGTGAATGCCTTTACTCTCATTATTAAGTAAATGCGGTGCTCTTACAGCTCCCTGACTGATGCTGTGTACAGTAAAAAAGTTACACATCTGCTTTGAAAGACACAGACTACTTTTTCCTAGAGCAGGGGAGGTCTTTACCCTTGTACAGAAACTGGTACAGTGTTTATCCACATTCTGAGCTGCTAATGAAACATTATTAATATTTTGAAATAAAATTCTGGATATTGTTATCCTGACGTATATTTGGGGGATAATGGCTGACAGTTACAGCTGGAGCCCTCCCCTTAAATGTTGCGGATAAATAGTATTGTACCAATTGCATCAAACACTGACCTATTTAGGAAAACGAAACTTGATTCATGGGTATATTCACAAGTACACAAAGAAAGAGGCTGATTTATTTCAAGCCGGATATTTTGCCTTAAGGATGTTTCAGTTTGCAGTACTACCCACTGGTTTTCTTACGAAATGGATTGTGAGAAAGCGGTAGCTTTTCAAACACTTCCCATTGCAGGCATTTTCCCAACCAATTTCTGAAGTGGATACACATCTTTATTGGTTGTGGTAGAAGGTCATACTCGTCTGGAGAAGTAGTCTCAGTTCCACATCTCTTTAAAAATTATATATGGGATGCATGTTGTGTGAATTTCTGAAAAATCAGCCTTTTGGATTGAGGAGCAAGTTGGTGCATCGCTATTTGTGCCAGAAAGTGTGACTGAGGACAGGTTACGGAGGTGTAGTCTTTCAGACTTTCATTTCTGGACAGTTTAATGTCAGTTTAGAAGTAAACCCCCCCGAGCTGTTTCTGTCTTCCGTTCCCTCCAGCCAGTTTCCAGACCTTTCTTTTGCGTCCTAATATCCACGTCCAAATGACTGCCTACCTTCCCTCCTGCTCTCTTCTTTCCTCTCCTCTTGAATTTGTGCGGAATAGCTTTCTTCTGCCATGCATTTTTTTGGTGCATAGGGAACACACTGATTCAGAGACACATCCATAATTTCCATTCATGTGTCCAGACCTGAATTCAGCGAGTGCAGACCTTCATCTGCATTGCGAGGACTTGCTTCGTTAAGTCTTTGTATACTGTAGCTGCTAAAATTTAAGAAGTGTCTATTGAGAATGCACAAATTGCAGTCTTATGGGAATGGGAGGAGTAAATCCCAGCCAACTTTCAAATCCCTGATGCAAAAAACAGGTGCACTCGAGTGTTTCATAACAAAGTTTGCTACATTTTCGTAAAATCAGCAAACCGATCTATTTGTATTCTGACTTTCTCTCTCTTTCTCACTGTTTACTGTGAAATTTTCAACACAGCTCAGCCTGAGGCAAACAACAGCTATAAATTATAGCTAAAGTTTGGTAAAGTTCTAAGTAAGTAGGAAGAAAGTAATCAGAATTTTATCAGCCTCAAGGATTTGCCAATTAGCTGATTTCCAGTCATCCCTCGCTGCAGTATCAGTGTTCCTTCATCATCAAACTGGAGACCAGCAACAAGAAATTCTTCTGGCTTGAACCATAAAAGTTCTGTGTTGGGGTACTGTGCACTGTTCACCTGATGAATTAGACTGAAGTCTGTGTTCTTACAGTTTGATTTTTGGTCAGAAGGTTATGTCAGTTTCTGAGTAATGGGATGGAGCTACTTTGTAAGAAATAAAAGTTTTACGGTATCTCCTGTTGACCAGGTTTTGCATTCAATTAATCTGTTCTGGAAATTCATTTTGTATTCTCTTCCAACAATATTTTTTTTTCCAAATGTGCATATATCTTGATATTTCATAAACCGAGAGTAGCTGGAACACCCACTGGTCTGAAGACAGAGACTAAGCATTAAAATGTGACATTCAGAGATGATCGCTGGAGTAGCTGGGTTGTTGAGCATGAGTTAAGAGCCGCTTGTCCTTCAACTGTGCAGTGCATCATACGTTGTGACTTACCATTTGGCCACCCATAAAATTACGCAGTGCTGCAGCAACTTGATTGCTGTCCAGTTCTTGGATAATCTTGGCTGGGATCACGTAAGACAAGGCGTTCAGGCTCAATTCTGACTCACAACTCCTAGGCTTTTCCAGAATCTTATCCCGCAATAGTTCAGTGCTGACCTACCTAACCACAGGTCCCAAAAGAGGACTTCTCTTATTTGAGGGGTGATTAAGCCTAAAGCTGTTACATTAAATGATTATGGTGCGCTAACAGCAATGCGGTAGGTGCCTTTGGACCTCTCAAGTATAATTATGGGTTTTACAAACTCCACTAGCTATCACACACAGTGTGCTTAGTGGGTACTCACAAAGAGGGATGGTGAGGACCTTCTAATAAAGACAAGTAGGAAAGCAGACGACCTTGTGTAATATCTTGTAGATACCGTGTGACGGGAGGAGCCATAAAGACTCAGATTCTGAATAAAGCTGGTTCTCCAGAGGATGTAAAAATCAGTTCGATTGCTCAAGTGAAGGACAAGTTTAAAAAGCTGGAAACAAAGAGTATATTTTTTCACTCATGACAGAGTGCATGGTTGAGCATGGCTGCTATCCCTTGTATGTGAGGAAGGGATAGGAACCCAGCTGGTTGTGTGATAGCAATATAAAGCCAGAAGAGAAAGGTTGTGGTGGTGAAAAGTGAGCAAACAGCAAAGACGAGGGAAAAGTCAGTAGAGGAGGCCAGGAAATCCTTGTTTTTCAAGGAGAATGTAATGTAACCTGTCCAGATGGAGAGGGAAAACTGATGGGAGAAAATCACAGAATCATAGAATCACAGAATAGTTTAGGTTGGAAAGGACCTTGAAGATCATGTCATTCCATCCCCCGGCCCTGGGCAGGGACACCTCCCACCAGACCAGGTTGCCCAAGGCCACGTCCAGCCTGGCCTTGAACACCTCCAGGGACGGGGCCTCAACAACCTCTCTGGGCAACCTGTGCCAGTGCCTCACCACCCTCACAGTGAAAAACTTCTTCCTCATGTTCAATCTAAACCTGCCCTCTTCCAGTTGGAAGCCATTCCCCCTCGTCCTATCACTACATGCCCTTGTAAAAAGTAAAAAATAATGCTCTGCCTATCAGTGTCAAAAGAAATAGTTAACAAGCGTGGTCCGTCACTGACTGATAATAATCAGGATTGAGAGCTGTGCTGCCTTCTCCGGCGGCTTGGGATGTGGCTGCCCAAAAGAGAAGAGCTTTGCCGGCATGGCTTGTTGGAAGGAGCAGGAGGAGAGACAGGGGAGAGAAAAAGGGAGTTGAGAAAGCCTTGCCAGTTGGCTGGGTGACATGAAGAAGCCCTCCAGACCCTTGCAGACCAACACAAGACCCAAGGTTATGCTTGGGAACCTTTGCTGTGCTTGGTACTGTCTTTTATGGGTGGCATCCAAACTGTACATACTGAAGCGCCTGTTGAACTAGCAGAGGTCACACTCTTTATAAAGACAAAGTCTACTATTGTCTGAAGGTCCAACAATGAAGAGATAACCTGCTCTTCCTGCTGTCAACATTTCAGAATCAAAATACTTCCACTTTTGGCAGGGCTGTTTAGATTTTTGAGTTTTCGGCTGAAAAAAAAATAAAAATCTTTAGAAATGCTGAGATTAAAAGGAAATATTCTGTGGCCAGAGTCTGTCTTTCTGGCCAGCTCTGCAGAACGGTGGTGCTTAGACCGTTTTGATCTAATGATTGTGAATCTGACACCGAATCACTTTATTTTGAAGCACATTTTATATTGTTTTACTTGCCCTGCGTTAACATTTGTGGGGAGATTGCAGCTCAGAATTCACTGCGCTTACCGCGATGGGTGCGTGTAGTCACACTTCTGAGAAGACTCTGAAAGGGAGGAAGAAAGGGATTAAACACATTTTACATGTAATGGTAACCAAGGCATAGTAACAGGTGTGCTGAAATTAAGCCTTTTACAGCAACTACGCAAAAAAAAAATCTGTGGCAAGCCTGAAAATGACACTCCTTTCTCCTGACGCCCTGGCCAGTGTCTCAATGTTGATATTCTTTTCCACATACCAGTTTAGTTAAACGAAAACTGTGGGTGTTGATAGGGAAACATGCTTTTTTGTTGTTGGTTTTTTTTTTATTTTGCATTTTCCCCTCAAGATACTGTAGTTCACCCATCTGTAGTGTTACACAGTTTGCTCTGTCTTGTGGAAAAGAACACTGAGTACTAATGATATTTGAAAAGGTCCATAGTTCTTTTTGATTCCTACTACTGCTATTACAGCAGAAGCTGAAGTTTCTAGAGCCTTCGGACTGCTGTAGGAAAATAAATTCTTGATTGTCCTGAATCTGAAAAAATAAGATTTTTCCAGTGAACCGTGGAAAACTGTATGCCATACCGTATTAATCTTATGAAGAGGCAGGATCATTTAAATGTAATATTACGCTTTTTTGAGTTTCTTAGGATAAAACTATGAAACTGCTTTCCATCCCCAAAGGATGATGCCATCTTTTTGTCGGGGTGACCCGAAACGTCCAAGAGACAGCGAAATGGGTCGGCGTTGAAGGCAGAGCGGTTGGTTCGCAGGTTGCCATCCACCATTTCAGTAAAACAGAGGAGCTCTGAAATGGTTTGACGATTTGTAATGACCAATTTTGTGGAAGAGTGTACAGTAAGGGAGACAGTAATACTTTTCAAAAGTTACCAAAGACCAGGGCTGAAGTTCTGTTTTTCTCAGTGTACCTATATGTGAGAAGTTACTGGGTATAGGTTTGCGTTGGTTTGTAGCCAGTCACTTTTCATGCTTTGATTTCATCCTTTAGGAGTGATCTCTTAAATAATTTTTTCCCTGGTGCTTAACTAAAGCGGATTTACTTTTTTTCAGAGACATAATAACGTATACTTGAGAAATCTGCTTTTACAGGGAAATGAATAGACTATGGTGATGTTACATATTTGAGCAAACTGAAGGTCAGCTGTAAAAAATGAACTGTGCAAAAGAAGAGCCTAGCCCTGCTTTTTTTCATATCCAGCTACAGACTATTCACCTTATGCAATAGGAAGGTACTCATTTATAATGCTTTCCTTTTGCATTGCTGTTCAACCTGCATCACTTTTAAGTTGTTCCTTGACATTTTCTCGTACTACTTTGCGAATGCTAGGCATTAATAATAACTTAAAATAACGATTTTGAGTAACATCTATAGCATTCAAAGGGGATAATTTAATTTTTTTTTCTTAGGCTTAAAGAATTTGTCATTTACAGCAACATTATTGAAAAATACTTTTTCCTCATAGGTAGTTTGGAAATAGTCTTTCAGAAAGGAGTCAACTAAGTAAAAAAAAGATAAAAGATTAGTAAGATAGGATGATTAGGGCAAAACGAAACCTAAGCAAATAAACTGATAGTCTTGAGAGCTCTTTTGTTGCTTCATTTTTGAAAGAGAGGAGCTTAACCTGTTATGTTTATCAGCAGTGAGAAAATGAAGCACACTGACCTAATTTCTCTGCCTAATGAGGGATTCATTGTAATACAAGTGGATCTTCCCCTCTTTTTGTTTTAACCGTGTCTTTAAATCGTGACTGGTTATAGCCCATAGGAGTGCACAGGTGGAACTTGTGTGTATTCTTGTAAATGTGTGGCGCACCATATACGTGCAATAAAAGCTTTATTTTCATTTCCATCACTTCAGGGTTTTGTTTCGATTCTTTGACTTGGCTCCTCCCGTGTCACCCATAACAGATGAAAAAACAACTTCCACCAACTTTATTTGTGTATAAAAGTCAGTGTAGTGTATATATGGTGGATGCTGGATGTTACGACAACTTTTTTTTGACCAGCAAAGTCCATAACCCTGACTTCTGCAGGTATGCAGACCTCGGCTTTCCGCACATTTCTTGAAAGAGTGGAAGAATATTCCTTCCAGATGAAACACATCTGTCCACCCAACCAAACAGAAATCTCCACCTTTCAAACCCTGTAAAGATACTGCTTTTACAGCACATCACTTGTGCGTCTGAGTGCGTGGCACTTTAAAGCTTGATTTGCCACTGCACGGGCAGAAAACGAATACGCAGTAAAACCATACAAAGAAGAGCAAATCTGCAGCAACTGAACTCCTCTGTTTTTTTTTTCCTCGCATTCTTTTCGTTAGAATTTGGTATTTTTGTGAGCTTGTGTCAGTGTACTATTTAGAAAGGAAAGAGATTTTTCTTTCACCTATTTGAATTGTATGCTATTTGTTCTGAATTTCAGGTTAAAAGGTTAAGAAATCCAATTTTAGTTTCTGTGAGAAATGTTCCCACAAAATGTTCACACTCTAGCATTTAATGTCTCTTATGTGTTTGGTTTGTGAACATTTTTGCTTAATTCAACTATAGAATTAAGAAAAAAATAAACTGCTTGGGTACCATGAGCTTCAGCGCCCTTTTCTTTATGCAGAAGAGAGGTTGAAGGGTAAAAATCATCACAAATGAGGAACAGTATTGAACGAAACCCATAAGTGTTGCTGTGGAAATAAGCCATTATTCACAAATACACGCTGTATTCATTTTTTGAAGAAGATGTTGGATCTCTCAGGTGAAAGTGCAATTCTCTCAGATTTTATCTTGTTTATGCATGAGGACGCAGTGGTGAATCCGTCAGTGATTTTCCCGCGTGGCGCTGAGCCGCGTGGTCCTCCCTCCCTCGAAGTGAAGGGATGGAGTTGCGCGTCCACATCTTGGTGTTCTTCTGCACGTACAATTCCAGTGTGACCCGACCGCGTTGCCAGACGGTGTTCGGTTTCTCCTGTCTCTTCCCAAGTACCTCCTTGTTATTTTTACTTCCCAATCTTCTGTCTCTGTAGGTAATGAAACTTTTGAAGTCAGTTTGTACTCGTTTTTTTCATGCAATCCATTTTTAAACTACATGCCTGCATTAACCGTGGGGTTTATGGTCCCACTTGTACCTCTGTACGGATTGTTACGAATCCTTTCTTGAAGGTAAAATATAGAGGCAAAGTAAGTTAAACAATTTGTTTAACAGCGGAGTTATCAAAGTCATCTTTGATACTACGTACAAAAGTATCAAAGTCAAAAGCAGATTTTGAATCATTTTGCTCTGTTTGGGTTACTCAAACCCCGATCCCCGTCTGAATGCTGGCACCTCGCGTATTTTAATTGTTTGCAAAACTTAATTGTTTTTAACTCGCCTGCTGTACAAAGGTGAAGACTGTCAACCTACGTGACAGGCAAGGCTGCTTTAGCCGTGGTTTTGTCAGAAACTTATTCTCTGGAAATTACAGTTTATCTCCTGGATAAGCTTCTGTCTCATCTTGCTATGGGTTTACAGGTTAACAGATATCCTAATCTAATCATACTAATTATTCTGTACAACCAAATGATGAATCTCTTAATTTGTAATGTTCTACAACTGTTCCTATGACTTGCGATTGCCTTTTAGAGTTTGGGTTTTTTTAAAAAAAAAAAAAAACAAACCCCAAAAAAACCCCAAAAAACGTGCTGTTCACATTAAAAGGGCATTGCCCACAAGGTCAAACGCGGACGTCCAGTTTCGCTTAGAAATAAGCTTTACTAAACTTTTTAGCGTGGAACTGGAAATAAAGAAAAAAAAGATGTCTTTGTGTGGGATTAACCTTCCCCGTCGGAGCTGCGGCTGTCCCCGTGGCCCGGGACTGCTGCCTGCCGCGGCGCTCTCCCCGTCCTTCCCCGGCGGAGGGTTGGGTTGGGTTGAGTTGTTCTCCTGTTGATCATTTTGTGTTGGGAGGCCTTTCCCACTCCCCTCAATTTTGTCGCGCCGCTGAATGGGACTATGGTAATGCCTGGGCTTTGTGGCTCTCGCATTGTCTTCCTGACTAACGGATAGAAATGTCAGGCATAGAGAACCAGCCCCGAGCGGTGACCCCTATGGCATTCCCCTTCCGCTGATTGACGTCCGGGCAGCTGCTGGGAGAAGCCCCCACCATTCAGAGGTTGGTGTCCTTGCTGAGCCGGTCCCCCGGTGTCAATCCCGTTAGCCCCATTGCCATGTGTTGGGGACGGTGGCCTTTCAGCGCTAGATTAAACATTCTGCACCTGCCGCTGGTGCCCCGCCACCTTGAGGACCTCCTGGGGCGGCCGCCGTCCCGCCACAAAGGCGGCTTTTGTCCCGACGGAGGTCCCAAAACGCTTTGTACCACTACTCTTTTTGTTTGTTTGTTTGTTTGTTTGTATGAGCCCAGCTAAGACTGAGCGGGGGTAATTTTTATTTATTTTATTTATTTTTTTTTTTT
>VUYV01000300.1:493364-526058 GCA_008711295.1 Anarhynchus alexandrinus | reverse complement strand
TTTTAGTGTGAGTGTTTAAATAGTTATTGATAATTTTTTTTTGTGCAAGTGTACCAAAAAAAAAAAAAAAACAAACAAACAAAAAAAACCCCAGAAAAAGTACTAGCAGTGAAAAGGGTGAGGAGGATGAGTGTGTGCATTGCTCAGATTCTTGCCGTACCAAAATAATTTTGTTGCAGTCTGAGGAATTACAAACCTTACTTATCAGGTGAGGGTTAAAATCGTATTATTATTTCTTGATCTAGTTCTGATATTTTCACCTTACAGCTTTGTTTTGAACATTTATCTTCCTTCACATCTTAAAACTAGCACTGTTATGACATGGAATTTGTAGAAGGAGCTAGAAATATCCTAAGGGTCCTGCCTTTTCTGCGGCTTTCCCCTTCCAACCCGTAGCCAGAACAGAGCACTGCGCTGGGGAGAAGCTCAAGAGGGAACTTTGAAAACTCTTCTCAGAAGTGGAAGGGCGTCAGGAGCAATGCTCTTAGCGTGCTCTTAGTCACGCGGGTCTCGGTGGGGATGACGTGACTGTGGGGATGACAGTGATACTTCATCCTTAATGTGGGTAATTGCATATCCGGCCCGAGAATTTTCTGATTTTTGCATACTGGCAATGATGTTTCCAGTTGTTGTAACTTATATTGCATATCTGCAATTCATTGCGCAAAACTGATCACAATATGGTGCTTTTCCATTTTCACTGTGAACTGTTAAGTGTGCTTTCTTTTAAAAATCTCATCCTGGTTGGCAAGGTGGAAACTTACATGTAGTTATTTGCCACATATTTGCACACCTCTGCAGTGCAACTGTTTGTATGTGTATGTATGTTTAAGCTAAATAAATATATTTATCCGGTTAACAAGTGAAACTTTTAGCTCAGCAGGGTTGAAAGATGAATTTTATTAGTAGATATTTTTTTTTTTAGCAGAATAGGTGACTGCCATAAAATTAATTTTAGCTTGCACTGCAAATGTCTTTGGCACCTCTTCAGCAAATGTTGGAAAGACTACCTTTGTTTTTCACTTGAGTTTAATAAATTTAGTATAAAAATGGTTTGTTACAGCATTCTATGCAAGCTAAATTTTATTTCGGGGAAGTATCTGGGTTTTTCTTGACAAAAGAATGGCAGGCTGGCCTTCACAGGGTAGGTGTTAATCCCTCTGAAATCTCCAGAAAAGTCTTGTTATGAAAAGACAAAAGGACATATATCCATTCTTTTATATGACTTCTGGGTTTGTGTGTATTTTTCTTGGGTATGTGAGGAATAGCTTTTGACATTGTTCTCCTGATTGCCTGCAAGTATTTTGAGAATCAGGTATCAGGAAAATATTAGAAAATGTGGGGAGTCTTTATTACGTCCCAGAAAACGCAGGTTCCATTCAGGTGAATAGAACTTTTGTTTTATTAGGAGAGCCTTCAAGAATGTATCATCTGTTTCAAAACAGGTCAGATCAGAAATTTACAATTTAGAAATTAATTAAAGGCTGTATGTGGGTAACTTTTCAGGTAGATACTTCAGAATTATGTTACGGTGGTACACATGCAGGTATATATTCGATCAATGAAAAGGTTCCTCTGAAAATAATGGGTTCTTACAAAGTTCTGAACTTATTTTGGAAGAGCAAATGGCGTTGAGAGGCCACATCTTGAGCGCATCAACAGTTGTTGATTCGGGTACAGTCACGTCATAAGTAACTCTCTTTGCTGGCTGCTAGTCACGAAAAATGTGGAGATTCACCGCTTTGGCCACCCCGTACTGCTCATTGTCACCATTCAGAGTGGTTCTTTCAGCAAGACTGGACCGTTGTTTATCGAATTCCGTTCTTTAATAGCCGGCGGGCAGTCACTCTGTTATCTTTTCTGTATGATTGCGCTTAGGAACTAAAATTATTTATAGAGAGATGTATGGATTCTGTATGTGAAATACAATGGGGTTGGTTTGCTTGGTATTACTTTCAGCAGAGCCAAAACAGATGAAAAGTTCAGCAAAATTTGTCAGAAATGTTGGAAAGTCAAATGGACAAAAGACCTTTTACGCAAAGCTGCCATTTGCATTTGGGTCAGAGGAGAGCCTCACCTTTAACATCCCTTTTTAAGGTTTTGTGTTCAGGTAAGTATTTTGCTTTTGAAACTATGAAGTCCAAGTTGTCTTATACCTTCAGCAAAATTCCAAAAGAATTTATTTTCACATATTTATTTTGTTATGGCTCTAACCTAAAACATTCACTAAAAATATAGGTGTTAGTTGTCTTTTATTTTTTTTCCCTTGGACTATGAACTTTACATTTCCGTCCCATCAAGTTCCTTGCTTTTTTATTTTGAGCTGAGATTATTTCTAGTAAGTGTAAACGATTGTTTGTTTAAAAAAAATCAGGAGGACTTTAGGTTTGTAATCTCTGTATACACCTTAGATCCAATAGCTTATAATAATTTGGAGTGTAGCTATCACTCTTACAAATCTCCAACCGGACTAGAGGGGTAGTTAAAATAAAAATGTACTGTGTTCCTTTAAGTTCTATTTAGTACAGGGCTTTGTCGTTCAGTTTTTGTGTTCTGTATAGATGACAAGCTGGATCAGCAGTTGCCGTCCTTCGCGTTTCACTCACTTGGTGCTGTATGCTTCTATGGCTTAAAAATTACTGCAAAAATTGCTGCTCTATTCTGTTCCCGGACACCAATTGCTGATTTTACAGCCAATTTACTGTGCAAAAATGGTTCACCTCTTAGATACAGAAATCCTGAATCGTAGATGGTGTCTGCCCAAAGCCAGAGTTTAGTTATGCTGATCTGCAAAAATCCCCAAACCTCAAGCCAAATATTGTTAAAGAAGTGCTGTAATCAGCAGCCATTGTCATAGGAAAATTCTGCTCAGTGTGAATAAAAAAAGTTATGTTTTGTTTAAAGTCCATGTAAACAAAGACTGTTAAGTATATTATATGATTAGAAGCTTCATTCTTAAGGCTTAAAATGTCTGTTTTCTTTTGCTGCAGCTATTTGTCATAAATTCCAAACTGAATTTAAAGAATATTTCAGTGCAGCTTGTTCAAGAAAATGAAAAGATCAAAGCTGGCACTGTGATTTTGTAGGAGTTTGGGTAAGGCACGGAGCAGAGGTGAAGGAGGACCCAAAACCAAGTACTAAAACTCCTCTTTTGTTCCTCTCTCCGCTATTAAGAGCCGTTTAGATGTGGTGTTGGGGGATATGGTGTAGGGGAGAACTTTGTAGAGTAGGGTAGATGGTTGGACTCGATGATCCCAAGGGTCTCTTCCAACCTAGACAATTCTATGATCCTATTCTTCTGTTGTTTACTGGATGGTTAAGTTATGTAGTAAATCTAATATTGTATGTAAAAAGGCTTTGCATAAAACGTACAAGTACATGCTAGCAATTTCGAAAATTATTATGGAAATCTTATGAGAAAACTACCTGCAGAAACTTTGCACTAAGGAGATGTCCCAAATGATGTCCAAGGGATTCCACAGGAAATTAAAAGAAGCAATTTAGTAATATATTTCTGCTCTGACAGTCATGAATGTTCTCGATGTTCTCACTTCTGGAGCGAAGTGGTGGATGTAAGTTAGAGGAAAAGAGAAGAGAGCTCATTCCAGGACCTAGGCTTAACTTTTAACTAATAAGGACATTGTGCTCAGAATTGTGTAGTGTGCTGGGGCTTTGGGTTGACTATGAATATGATGTAATACATACACGAACAATGATGTTATAATCACACGTCGTATTCAGATATCTTTATCCAGAAGCCTATGGAAGGAGGAAAGAGAACTAGCTTGTTGTTAGTAAACTGAAACCCCTTTGTTAAAGCAAAGTGCATTAAATAACAAAGAAAGGAAAAATAAATCTGTAATAGCAAAGTATTTTTCATTGGCCGATCCAAGGACAAGAAAGAGATGGGAGAAACCAGCTTTTCTCTAGGGCAATGAATGAAGGATTAAATCCACATCTTAAATACAGTTAAAAGTCAAGTCTTTACGCTATTTTAAGGAAACCCTGCAAACAAGAGGATGTGCCTATAGCTGATTGCAATAATTATGCCTTTTCTCGCCCGATTTGATAGGGCAATAAATGAATAAATAAGGAGAATCAGCTAGGTGATACTTGGAAATTCTGTTGTGAAGGAGCAGAAAAAAACTGAGGAAGTTAGGAAAATCTAGAGGAAGAAGTAACGAGTCGTTATCAGTGAACGTTTTAATACTAAATCCTAGATCTGGCCAGCGTCTACTTTCTGTGTTTGGTGGGAACGTACTGCGCCACAGGAACACTCCGGAGACGGCATTTTAGGCACAGGTCCAGAGCATGACTGGTGTATACGGCTAGATGCAAACGGTACAGAAAGTGTAGTCTGGGAGAGAAAATCTAGACCTGCCAAGGAATCTGAAGACCAGAATGAAGAGGTCTGTAGGTTGCCAAGTGCAGATGGATGCTCCTATGCCCGTGGTTGGAGCTGGTGGCCACCGTGTGGCTTCCAGAGGGCCCAGCAAGGTCAGCCCAGGTTGGAGCATTTGGTCTCCTCTCTGCAGATGAGCCTTTGGAGGTGTCCTTTCCCCGGTGGCCCAACCTGCGGTTGCGTTCTGCCAGAGGTTGGGCTCAGAGGCCAAGGAATCAAACACAATGCTACGGTTGCATATATTATGCTCCAAGTTGACTCCAAGTCTGCATATCGGATGATACTTGGAAGTTAATTGAGCAACTCCACCAGAAGACATGGGGAGAGGAGAGGAGAAAAGAAAAAAAAAAAAAAAAAGATGACTAGTTAACCTTTAAATCAACACTCATGCAGTGTTTTGAGATGACTTTGGATGTCTGCCGCACAACAGATTGTGCAATGGAAGAGTGAGAGCAGTTATTGATGCTTCTGGAAAAGAATCCCTTTTTTTTTGCAGGTTGAAACACGATTGTTAGAATCAGCGCGGGTTATTTTGTGAGGCTGCGGAGTGGCAGTTTGATTATTTGGAAATATCAGGGGATTTTCCTCTTAATTAAATTATGAGATTTAATGGGTAATGCTAATGATTAGAAATTGTGTTCATTCTTCTGAAGGGCTCTGAGTTTGTTAAGTAAAACCCAGTGACTGTAAGACTTTGCTGATAATACAATGATGTCATAATTAGTGATGGATAGCTTAAGACAAGTATCGAATAACAAATATGAAAGATAAATGTGTTTTTCATTTGCGCTTATGGGAATAACATCATTTCCAAATTATGCTTTTTTTTTAATAGCAATTGCATCCTTTTACAAAAAATAAGAATTGTGACATTAATTTAAGAAATTTGAGGTAGCAAACTTTGAAAAGATTACATTTCCCTGCCAAAAAAAATTTCCCAGTTTTATCATTCAAATCATATATTCCTCAAACCTCTGTAAAGCTTTTTTTATCTGAATGCTTTTTTTCCCAGTCTGTCACTGTCTGTTGACTTTAGTATTTTCCCTCACCTGGTTTCTGTCTTTTATTGTCTCTCAACTTGATGTTTTTGCCCTCACCTGGTCTGGGAGAGAGATGTGTGGCTGATCTCAGGAGGTCGGTGGTGTATGCGGTCCTGGCGCCGGACAGGCGCTCAGGGAAGGAATTTTCTAAGAACACGGTTACAAAGGATGACTCTCTCATAATGTTGTCAGAAGCGGCGGTGTTGTGAAGGAAATAAAGATGTTTTTATCCTTTCAGTGTCAGCATTTAGTGTCGGTTTATATCTTCTTTTTATGTTTTTTCCTCTTTTTTTTTTTTTTTTAAAGTAGGTGAGAACATAGTTACTACATCTCCCGGTCCTGCTCTCCGGGTTTAGGGATTATTTGTGTTGAGCCTCTTATCTTCTCGTAGTTGTTTATGATGGTCATTTCTTGGTTCTGTTGAGATATTGCAATGAATTACATTAATTACTTTCCTTTACATCTTTGCATTAAGTGTGGTTGTGAGGATGGCATTTCTCATGAGGAGCAGTTTTTAGGGAATGAAGGATAAGGCACCGATGCTGGGATTGTGCCCTGCCTGTTCATGCAATGGTACATTTCTTTCAGCGTTTTCATATTCTCTGTCAGTAATGGAGAAGTCGTGGGTTTTGCCTTCACAGTTGGTGGAGATCCACAGCCACAGGACATCTGTATGTATGAAGGGCTGGGACTTCTCGGTGGGACTGCGTTAAAAAATGGTGTAAGGCATTTGACACTCAAATTAAGGCTGTTAAATAATACTTTTCTCCCAGGTGGAGAGAAGTTTCCTCCAAGAGAAGTTCCAAGAGAAGTTCTCTTCACATTGATATTATCTCTTTAAGAAGCACCTCTTCGCCTTTCTTTTCCCCTCTCCTCCCACCCCGAAGGTTGCCATCCCTTTAAGCTCGTTCAAACTGATGGTGAGTTGTGCTCAGGGAGCAAAAGCAGCGGCCCGGGTTAAAACTCAAAAGGATCCATCAGTTGAAAAAGGTGTAAAGACAGAAACTTGTCCCCAGGCGTCCTGTTCAGCAGAGTTGACATCTGGGGCCAATGTCTGGCCTCAAAAGTGGATTACAGCTCTGAAAGCCCGAACCCCAAACAGCCTCTTGAAATTCTATCAGGTCATTAATATCGGTTAAGTTCCATAGTTAAAATTTTGTAGTGGATTTTAAAGTTATACAGCTCGGCTCCAGAAAATTCTGCACGAAATCCCATGCTGGTCTGATTCAATTTTATATAACAAGCAGCTTAACTTCATGAAGTCACTCTCTTTTGAATTATAAGTAGCAGGGTAGTACTTTCATTTAAAATCTCAGTTTTATCAGGTTGCAACTTCACTGCTAGTATTTTATTATGTATAAAAGTTCAGTGACATTTTTGACAAAGCATATTTTCAATTGCTTCAGTTCTCTTTTGTGAGAACAAGTACAGTAATATTTGTCCTAGTTTTGGGTACTTCTCAATATTCGTTTAATAGAGAAAAATAATTACAAAATGTCCGGTGTGGAAAACGAAATTCCAGAGGTGCTTACATGGGGTAAAAACTGCTCTTTAAAATACTTGTAATATTTATGAAGTGATTTTTATGAATATTTTATAGCTGCTGGTTTTAGGAACTGGATCGCCATCGATGCTGTTTGTACTGTTCCTGATGTTGTCCATGCAGATGCACCGCTTAATATTTAATGCGCGCAATAAAGGAGTGATCCCAGAAACCCGCACCGCCAAGGGACACTGCGAGAGGTATCCAGACTATCCTGGGGAGGTTCACCTGGGACAGCAGGATCACGCCTCTGCTCACACTAAATCCACAGCTTGCGATGGCAGAGGACTCTCTGGCAGTACTGTTGTCTCCCTCGGGCGCTTGGGCCACGTTGGACGACGTGGTACCTGCGGGATGGGTGCTCAAGCAAGGACAAAGGAGGGGACAGGAGAGCGCGGCCAGCAATAGGGAAGCCAGGCTGGGACCGCGGTGGCCAGAAGTCATGTTGTTTTTGGCCTCTGCATGGCCAAAGTCGTGGAGACCGATCATCCCTGTGTAAGAGAGAGGATCTTTCAGAGGTGCTTCAGAGCCACGGCCCCATATGGGGGCTCTGAGTCACCTCTTGGAGATACACTGCTCCCTTCATTGGCGATAAAGGGAACAGAGCACTGGGCTTCCCCAGGTACTGCTCTTGGTAACCATCTTATAACAGACACAAAGGGGCTGAATCATTGTGAAGATGGAATTGTCTTAATTATGCCTGTGTGTGGTCATTCTAGATCCAAAAAAAGCAATTAGAAGTCTTGCACAGCTCTTTTCCCAACTGTAGGTGTTGTTAAGATGAGAGGTTTTCAGTCTCCATCAGCACACATCTCACTGAGGGCAAACTTTCGTCTACTAAATATGTTTGGAATCCATCTTATGCATCTGGATTTTTTGTTGTGTACATTTCCTCTTTTTTTTTAACATGCACTGTGTAATTATTATAGATGTTGTAATAAGTACGAAAGTAACTATAAAAACTAAAAAACAACCCCAAACCCCTGGAAAAACACTAAAAATCATAAAATCATAAAATGATTTGGGTTGGAAGGGACCTTAAAGACTATCTTATTCCACCACCCTGCCATGGACAGGGACACCTTGCACTAGGCCAGGTTGCTCACAGCAAAAAAAGGAACTAAACTAAAAAACTAAAAATAAATGAAGTGTATCTCCGTCCAGAAAATAGGTGTCCAGTTTGCAAAAGGCTTTACTTCCTAAGATCACAGAATCACAGAATGGTTTAGGTTGGAAGGGACCTTGAAGATCATCCAGTCCCACCCCCCTGCCCTGGGCAGGGCCACCTCCCACCAGCCCAGGTTGCTCCAAGCCCCATCCAACCTGGCCTTGAACACCTCCAGGGATGGGGCAGCCACAGCTTCTCGGGGCAACCTGTGCCAGGGGCTCACCACCCTCACGGTGAGATATCTTCCTGATATCTCATCTAAATCTCCCCTCTTCCAATTTGAAGCCATTCCCCCTCATCCTATCACTACGTGCCCTTGTAAAAAGATGCCAAGGCCCATTTAGATACGTCAACAACTTTGCACGTACCTGTCTCTCATTGGGAAATCACCTGCAGTATTACTGCTTCACATGTTTTGAGATACACAGCGAAGTCAGTGCATGACAGGCCAGGTCGAAACAAAGACAGCACAATACATAAGTGAATTTTGGGGAAATAACGTAAAGGATCAGAAGAATGTGTGTTGGCTGCATACATAGACCTGCTTACTTAGTACCTGCATTATTTGATTGCGTAATGTTGTTATTTGAAGTGATTTGCATACTTAACACGGGCATATGACAGAATTTTGCCGTAATTGGTGGGGATATGACAAAGGCAAAGTGACCTGGCTGTCAGGCTGCAGCGACGGGTGGCTTCAAGGTGAGCAAAAAGAGGACGGTATCGTAGGGGAACTTGGAAGAAAGGAGTCAGAAGATGGGAAGCTGTGGCATGTGGAAGCTTCAAGGCAAGAGTGAGTTGGCTGAGGTTGATTTCTGTGGCAGGAGAGAGGTGGGAAAAGGGTATTTTGGATTGATGGGATGGCCAAAACCAGGAGGCTGCAGGTAGGCAAAGCAAAAAGAGTCAGTCTTTCAGTGGATGGATAAAAGGAGTGAACACATTGTCATGATATTCTGAGGCTGGTGTTGCAGATTTGGTGACCAAAACTTTGTGCTTTAAGAGTGCATTAACTAATGTAAATGAACTGGTCAGGGAAATGCTGACACCAGCCTATCGATGAAGCCAAAACTAAGGTAGACATAATGTCATAAGCTAGGCTTTATTGCTAGCATCCGGACAAGAAAGTATTGGAGTATGAATTAGGACATAGAGGAAGTGTTTTTCACTGTATAACTTCAGAAGTTTGGGTCTAAACTTGTCTCTGGAAGTGCCTTTGGATTTTGGGAAGAACTTAGTTTTTTCAGTTTAGGTGCTATAACATGGACCTTTGGTAGATGCACAAAGTTTTTAACAGAGCAGTCATGAATACCGATAATGTGTGATGGTCGAGGAAGACAGAGGTGGTTGTCATCGTCAGCGCTGAGTGCAGTAGTAACGTGGGAACGAATGAGGCTGGACGGTGATGGGAGAGGATGATGAAGGTAGACCTAATGGAATAGTGAGAGACTGCAGAAGTGAGGATTATAACCCAGAAAGGGGAGGTAAAGGGGGCTGCTGGGGAAGTGAAGGGAGAGCCATGAGAGTAGCGTCTGATTTCATTTAACTGTCATGCACAGCAGAAGTACAGACAAGGCCTGAGATTTGGCATGACAATATGTTAATTGAATAACTGGAGTGAGAACAGTTTCAGTGGAGGAATAGAAGCCAGATAGTAAAATGATCAAAAAGAGCACTCGGAAAAAGAGATGCAGGACTAGAATCAGTTCCATATTCAACATGTCTGAGATGTAACAGCAGGACTGAGATGAGCCAGTAGGATGTTTTGGTTGGAGGGAGATGAGTGGTTATTTAAATGTGTTGCAGAGGTGAAATGCCGTGGAAAAAGCATCGACAGTTTTCTGTACAAGAAGGCACTAAGTACTTTGGTCTTTTTGTCATCCCCATTCATGGCTTTCCCTCCATATTGACCTGCAGACCAGTTCTTGGCTTGATCTTAAACTCTGGTTGTACTTCTATAGCGTGATCTCATCTGTCTTTTATGCCTCTTTCTTCCGTTCCTTTGTTTGCCTTGGTCATTCTCGTTTTGCCTCGTTTAGTGATACTTTCTCTGTTGATCTCACAGCACAAATTCGGGTGTTGATTTTCTTGGAGAGAAGACTTCTGGTGTGTTTCTACGGCACCGCGTACAGCGCAGCATTGATTCTGTGGGGGCTTCCTGAGTGTTGCTGAAGCGCCCATATTAAATAGCAATTAAGAAGTGCTGTTTGCTGTCTCTGCGGTGTGTGCATCGTTCTGTCGGAGAGCGCTGGAAGAACACAGCCCAGGGAAATTTGTGGCAGAATTTGGGAGGGGTCTGTATATTTATGTACGTGCTCTCTGTCTTGGCTGTGAGACGACCCTTGCTTCTGTTTGTCCTTCCCCCCGCAGTGATCGAACACCCGTATCTCGCCGGTGCTCGGCCGTGGTTGCAGTCTGTGCTGCGCTGGATTCGCCTTCCAACGCCGAGGCGAGCCCGCCTAAGCTTTGCGGGAGGTTCCATGCCGGAGTATGTGGGCACTTCACGTGCCATCTTCCCATCTTCTCGCCTCCTTTCCTGGCCTGGGAGGAGAATACGTTCGCACCTCCTGTGTCCCAGACGTGTCAGGGTATTGAGTAAAGCCCTGCAGACTCCTCTGGAAATCAGAGCGAGCGGTGAACCCTTCTGCTGTCTTGAAAACGGTCTTTCATATGGAGCCAACCAGGGTTGGGGGAGTTAAATGTGTGGGAACACCTTTGTGCCAGCTTGCAGATAGCCACTCTGCGTTGTGTACCTGTGCACAAAAGTTCTGTGTTCAGCAGATAAGTTGGAGGGGCTTTTTTTCTGAGCTTTGAGAATTTCGTCAGTTGGGTGGTTTTATACCAAGACACTCCAATGCATCGTAGGTGAAAAGATCCGCTTCCACTGTGCAGTTTAAAACAAAAAGGAGTTTAAAACAAAAAACTGTGCAGTTTAAAACAAAAACTGTGCAGTTTAAAACAAAAAACTTAAAATGTGTTGGGTGGTTTGTTGGTTTTTTTCCTTTTTTTCATTTGAAAGCCATGATATAAAAAAATTCTGGTAACAGTGTAAGTGAAACTTCTGAGGTTATACCTTCTATTGAATTGAGATTTCTTGTGTTAATCTAGGCTTGTTTTTTTCCCAAAGTCTGAATTCCGAATATGTTTTAATGATAGTAAGTGTGAAAATCTGCAAAGAAGATTTAAAAGTGAAGGGCGCTTTCAAAAAAACAAAATGAAAATCCATTCAGAAACTTCTAATTTAAGCAAGTTTCAATGTGGGATGTGCGTACGCTCAGAAATTCAGCTTTGCACTCTAAACATTGTTTTCGAGCAGGAAAATTTTGAGCAGGAAAAACAGAGTAAGTATCGCAATTGATAATTTTGCTGCTTAGCACCAAGCAGCAGAGTAAATTAAAATTCTCCTCACTGTGTGCCTTGGAGCCCATTCCACCTGACTCATCAAATGAAAAATTCATCAATTAATCCTCTGACAATAACGATATATACACAAAAATCAATCCGGGATTGATTTTTTGAGCCCAAACATGAAAACCAACCCCCGGCTTGCACATAATGTGAAATTTCTCTTCATTTCAACCTTATTATTGAGTATAAAAGCTGAAGTGTTCATAGAATTATTTGTTCTAAGTCAACTACAAAGGTGGGATTGTTTGAGGAAGGGCGTGCGCGCCGTGGAGATGCTCTGCGGCGCTATCGGAGCCGGCTAATAAAGTTGTCAGATGCGTGTAAGAGCACAGCTGATAGGAGTCCCCCCAGAAGGCAACCGGTGGAGAGAGACACTGATGGCGGAGGATCTGACGGGAGACCACCCAGGGCAGCTCAGCGCCGGCCGCGTACCGGGGCAGGATCAAAGGGAGGGGAAGAGCGGTGTAAAATAAACCGAACTGGGGGAAACGGGGAGTACGGAAATCCCCCTTTGGCGGGGGGGGAGCGCCGCAGCCCCGCCGGTGCGTGGCGAGGCCGAGGCGCCTCGCTTGGCCGGGGGTGGCCACCGACTCCGGGCGGCAGCAAACGAGGCGATAATTTGTCGGATCTCTCGCTTGTCATCCATTCTGCTTTTTTCCAAGGGAAGGAAAATTGCAGCAGGTCGGCGTGCGCGGGGGTCGGCGGTACATCGCTGCCTCTTTCTTTGTTTGCCTAATCCACTTCGGGGTGTGCCATACACGTTGAAATGAGGGGAGGCCTTCCCTAAAACGACGATATATTAATCTGATGAGAAGGTAGAAACATCGGTTCGTACTTATACTAATGTCACATCGTTTGAGATCAGATTGACGCTGGGAGGTATTTTTGCACCGCGTTACATATCAAAACGCGCCAGGTACACAGCAGAAATTCCAGATAAGAAAATCTCTCCAATCTCTCGAGATAAACACAGGTTGCTTTTTTATTCGAGGTACAAAAGCAAAGTAGCCCAGCTCCAGCAGTACGTGTAAGCTTATGGCTTTAACTCCTCATCAGATTAATATTTTAAGCAACCTTACCTCCAGTGTAGGAAACACTGATAGCAACTTGTTGAATAAGTTCTTGCCTGTGAATGCAGCACGAAGGAGGAGATAAAAATCTCTCGAGTGAAAGAACTCATTTTTTGTTCTTTGTATCACCTCTGGCAGCGATTCACTGCCTCCTTCCCGTATATAAAAATAATATTCAGACTGTAAAGAAGAACCCAAATGATGTTAAGGAGTTGAAAATTGACAGGCTGCGGCACGCAGACAATAATCAAATAGCAGATATATTAACTTTTGATGGGTCTTTGTGAAAGTGTGTATTCACGGTGCAGATCAACATTAACATATTTATCAAGTTCTAGATGCGTGAAAGGTGGAAACACACTTTAGGAATACTTGATTGATGTGTATTTCCTCAGTCGTAAAACTACAGAGAATTTTGGTAGGAACACAGACTGCGAGATGCTGTGTTGTTATTTTTACTTTCTGAGTTGAACGCGAAGACCACTGTCTTCAGAAATTGTATGTGTGATAGGAACAAGTATGTTGTCATAACTGTTTGTCAGCATATTAAATATTCAGATGTATGTGATGAATTTGGCTCCGAAAAGAATATCAGAACCTATATCTGTTACCATGTAATATTTCTTTTTAAAATATTACCGCAAAGTATGACTCATTGCAGGAGAATTTTTGTTTGCGCTTTCGATTTACAGTTCTGTTAAGAGTCTTAAAGTGTAGACAGTTTCACAAATTATATTCATAGGTTTTGCTGTTGTCACATAATTAGAGACTGAAGGAAGTTAGGAAGGAGAATGGTAGTTGGTATAACTTACTTTTAGATATATTAAAGTTGAGTCTGCATTCTGGTCTTTTGTTTCAACTGTGCTTCATACATTTTTTTATATGTATAGATTTACATAATCGATCCCTGTGGGAAATGTACTGTTACCAGAGAGTGAGTAATAAAGAGTAACTTGAAGGTAGAGAGCATGTATATATTTCAGAATGTGCTTCAATAATTTATTTTTGTAATGTTTATTTGGATTTACCTTTGTGATTTATATCATTGGTAATGTATATTTTAAATTTTATTTGTGAATTCTTCTATGCCTTATTTCTAAATATGAGGCTAAAATGTACTATTACCATTTTGACAAAGCAGAACAATTTTTTTTAATGCAGGTTAACAGTAATTTGGTAAAATAATAAAGTAATGCCTTTTATCATTTGAGAGTCTATAGGATATTATAATTTATGGATTATTTTAATAATTATAAATTATTTTAATGTTAGGGGATTTTACTTTGGGGTGGTTTTTTTTCTTCATATATAAATTTCCTCACTGAATTAGGTTTATGTCTTATGGTCAGCTACAGATAAACTGGCAAAATGGCTGAGCCGTTTTCTGGCAAAATTGTAGAGCCGTTATCTGGGTGGTGATGCATTAGAACAGGTTAAGGCATTTTGAAGAAGAAGGAAAATTACGGAAGTTTTCTTCTCTGGACAGGAACCTTATAGCTGCTTTCCAGACTGAATATTTGCAGCGCACCTAATCCGTCTGCCGCCCACCCCCCGCTCCCCGTGCTAATTAATGACTGCTGCGGTTCGGGGGGACCTGGGGAGGAAGGCGGTGGGCAGAGGGCAGTGCCCATCGGCGGTGGTGCCGGGGAGGAGATCCGCATCCCAGCCGGCGCCGGAGAGCGGAGGAGAAGCATCGCCGTAAGGAGGGAGACCTACAGCGCTGCCCTTGTCCGGGGGGCGCCGGCGCTGCCGGGGGTTCCCCGTCTTGGAGCGAGCGAGCGCAGCTTAACACGCGTCGCTCCGACACAGAACATCTGCAGCAGTTTAGTGATTTTTATTTTTTTTTTCAGTGCTTTCGTTTTTCTAGATTCTGCTTTTAAAGCTAATTAGTCATAAATAAACACTGTTGGGGTTTTTTTTTGCCAGTGATGCATATATATGCTTTTTATTATATGCAACTTGAATTATAACTTAAATGACTGAAATAGATGAAGAATATACCTAGTCTGTTTTTTTCAGGTAGAGGTTTGTGCTCTGTCATACACAATTAGATCAGCATTTTCACATGCACGTGGTAAGCTTAGACACCAAATTAAGGTGTCTAAATGAAAATACATTACTTGCTGATGATTACGCTGTGAAATCTCACAAACTTCAAAGAAAGAGCAGCAGATAGTAAGGAAAGCCATTGTACAGGAAAGCCATTTTTATATATGTATCTGAAAATATATGTATGTATCTGAAAATATATGTATGTATCTGAAAAATGTATGTATCTGAAAATATATATAGGCATCATATATTAGGCAGATGGACTGGAGAATGCGGTTTGTTTTCGGTCTAGTAGTATGTGTTTCCCAAAGCTAATAAGAAAATTGTGTAGTGTTTAACAAAGAGGAGAATGCTGTTGCCTGCAAGCGCTATCTAGATGAGCTGTTGTGGTTAAATTGCACTTAAAAAATCTTGCTGCGTAGTTGAGCCAAGTCTTGCGCTGTAGCTGAAATAAAGAGGTTGGTTTGGACGTTCGCATTGCGCTCCCGAGAAGGCGCTGCCGTGCTCTGCCGAGTCCCGTCCGCCGTGGCCGAGCATCCCCACCAGCCGCGGTACCCGCCGGCCGACCCGGCGTTGCTGAACGGCCGCGGGGTTCCCGGAGAGTCGGCGTTGTCCCTGCCGCCTTCCTCGCGGGGGGAGAACCACTGTTTTTCCGTGTAAAACTCATTTATGAGATGTAGTGGTGAAAACTGCTATTATAACGTCAGTCGTTGTGAAGGTGATGCTTAAACGTGCGTTTCGGAACTAATGGAGAATTAAGATCGTGCTTCAGTTTTGCTGTACACTTGTATGTCTTGCAGAAGTGTGGCCTTGATATCTCAGCCACTTTGAATTCAGTTTGGCTGAGACTTGGGCTTTGTTTCAATATGCTTAAATTTCAGCATATGTTCAGCTGAATGAGAGCTTTGGTATACAGATGACAAGTCTAGATGTTACCATTTGCATCATTCCTTCCTCATTTAAAAAAAAATCAAAACATACATTACAGATGCTGAGCTCTGATTGACGTGGAGGTGGGAATTTGGGGTTTGGGGCCATCCGCCTTCTCGTTTGCTGTGCATGCTTGTTTTGTTCAGGCTCTGAATGAAAGTTAAGGATTTATGCGGTGCCCTTCTGGGGTTTTGGTTTGGTTTTTTTTTTTAAACAAATGGTAGTGAGACTATTTGTAGTCTCCTATCTTTGTATAATATTAGAAATCTTACTGCGCAAGGTTTCATGCAAAAACGGGCCTTCCTAAAGGGATGAAAAGGCTGTAGCAGAACCTCCCGAATTTGTTTTCTGTATCGCTCTTTTTCATACTAATATGCCGTAGTTCCATTTGAATAATAAACTGGCATTCACGCAACAAACAGGATGGAAATTCAGAGGTTGGTATTTTGCAATAGCAGCAGTAGAATGGGGAGACACTGCAATCTGTCCTTTCCACTCTTCACTCTGTTATATGTTGGCTCTGCAGCTGATATGGCCCTGCTCCAGCTTTGGCTTTGCAGCTGATAAGGGTCTCTGAACAATGAATTATTTTAGAACTGCACTTTGCCACGTGAGCTGCATTACCTGGGTAAAATGCGGTGAGTTGTAGGAAAAGATAATTCCACATTCTGTGGCCAGTTGGAAATAATTTCCTTACATTTGTGAGTCTTAGTCTTGTATCATTTTGATGTGGCTTTTGTGTTCTTTCTGAAATAGTTACTACTGCATTTAAGGTTTACATCACGTAGTCGATAAGCTTTGCTGACATGGGCTTACTTTTAATAACATCTTTGCTTTATTAAAGAGATATGTGTCTCTTTACATGAAAAATATATCTTTTTTAAGAGATAAAGATGGTGGGATTTCTGACTAGACAAGCAGCAAGTATAACAGTTTTTATCTTATGTCACTTCTTAACTGCACATTAAGGTTTATCTCAGACTACAATAGTAGTGTAGTTATAGGGATTTTCCTTAAAGTTTATTAGTAGAATTTTGAAACGTGTCTATTTTTGTGAAGGTGTAGGCCTGTAAAGCTCAAATTCCTAACGAAGAGTTTGTATGTTTTGTAAAAAAAGTAAGAGAGAATACCGTTGGGTGAATATATCCACCCACATAGTTTTTCTCTGGGTGTAGTACAGATGTATCCACATGTGTGTTATTAGAATTTATATTCTGTCACTGAAGCTATGATTTTTCACAAGTGCCGAGATCAGTTTCCTAACTCAGCATCAGGTTGGAGGTTGAGTAGAAGAAAAGAGAAAGGTTGGGGAGAAAACATTTGGCATTATCTCAACTGCAAAAACCACCTGGAGTGGGACATACTTTCAAAAAAAGGTTGTATTCCTTTCCTTTTCTAAGGCGATTTCTATGCCAAAGTCTCCTTTTTGATCTGAGACTAAGCGGTGCTTTTGCTATTGGATTTTTTTTTGTGGCACCAAGGAGAATCTTTAGGAAACAAAGAAGGACAGTAGGTAGCAAAGACGGTTGTAGAAATGGCAAGGGTTACCGTTTCCACCACTTCCAGGTGAGTGGTTGCTGGGTGATTGCGCGTACAACATAATGACCTCCCCAGGGAAGAGCATGCCATAGCCAGGCTTTGAGGACCAGGCATTACGAAGGCTCGTTTCTGATATAAATTAAAGGGCACTTACAGATATTTGCTTGAAAAGCAAGAACTCAACTGCCCTCGGCTGAGGTAGAGAATGTTACTGTCTTTCCAGGTGAATTGCTTCAGAAAAGCCCAAGTACAGCAACAGTCACCAGCTTTCCTCCTCCTCAGCAATGGCTGCGACACGTATGCTCCATGGAGAGATTTGATGGGAAAAAGGCACAGCGTTCAAAGGCACCTTGCCCCGTTTGTTTGACGTAGTATAGCGTTCATTATCCATTGTTACGCTATGTAAATCCACTTTTTACCCCTAATCCACCTCTCTTCCACGTTCTTCTTGAAGGACACTTCTCATGAGAGCCTTTTACAAGAGAAGTGGCCTTGTTGCTTTGTTTAAACTCTTTAGAGGAGTTGCCATCATAATTCAGGGGAAGAAGTTTTCCAAAGGGAAAGCGCAGGTCTTCATTGTATCCTCGACATGAACTCAACAAATATCCCAACCCGCTGAGATCACCACGTTTGCCTCCACCGTTCCACGTCCTCAGCTACTTCTTCAGTTTTGACTTAACTTCTGAATATTTCTAAGCCACATGAAGTACCTGGAGAGTTGCAGTAGGGTCCTGCTCATGTAGGTTGCCACCCTTCAGCACTGCCACGTCGCTGGGAATATTCACAAAATTGAGGATACTAATGGCAGCATGTGTACTAACAAAGGGAATATTTGTCAATCTGTCTGTGTGTGGACTATTCACTCCACTCCTTTCCCTCTCAGCTTGAATTCCTTATGAGCAAAGAAGTAATCTCTAACAGCATTTCAGATGAGAGCGCTCATAGGAACTTTGATCAGCTCCTGCCTGCCAAAAGGCAGTCTTTGCTACCTTCAGTTATTGACAAGGGCTTGAACCCAATATCAGTGGTGTATATGTGTCTGCAGCTGCTAGGTAAGTGTTGTGCATGTATGTGACATCATTTGTCAAACTTTGTGTGTGGCTTGATAGCTGATGTCTTCTGTACTCTTCATCCAAGCATTCCGTCAAAACAGTGATAGATCTTGTGAGTTCCTGGAGGTTTTGGGGAATGGTAGCTAAACACAGAAAACATATGAAAGCGTTTTCCCTTCTTGACACTTGGCAGCCGAAGTTCATCTCTGAGATGAGCTCAGAGTTTTATCTGCATCAGTTAATTAACTTACTGGAGTTCTTTCCAAAGCCACTTTCGTTGCTGACCTTGTTTGCGGAGTCTGGCGCTGTTATCTAGGAGGGAGCCAACCCTGCGTACCCACCCGGCTCTCGGAGAGCGTGGTTCGATTACTGAAATGCAAAGTTGCCTTGTGAGAGAGAGAGTCTTCAAATGAATCATGCAGCGGGTTATGCATTGTGTCTCCATCTGTTATCAGTTAGAAGGTGAACCTTTCCATCCAGACATGGAGGCATGCTCCAGTATGCATTGTCTTTGGCTTGCTTCAGCAGCACGCCAGAATGTGAAGTCTGCGAGGCATGAAGGAAAGCAAGCTGCAGACTTTTATAAAATGTTGTGCCTGCGAGAGGACCGGTTTTGATGCCAAGTTCAGGCTAGCAAGTAATTGTTTGAAAGGTGCAGGTGTTGCCCAGCGGCGCTTGCCCGTGGCGGTGGAATTGGCACTAACCTCTGCGTGAAGTGGAAAGGTTGCATACCGTGACTGGGGTTCTCCAAGACGTTACAGGGACTGTAGTCCCCAAACCAGCCCTTCTCCTGTGCCTTCCCAAAACTGGAGTTGAGCTATGAAGGAGCTAGGAGAGGGATCTTCCCTGCCCCACCACCGCTGGGGAGGACAAGGAGGCCCGAAGTGTCTCTGTGGCAGTGGTAGATGTCACCGTTCAAAGGGTGCTGGACCTGCCGTACGCGCAAACGTGGAGCGACATTCATCCTGGCTGAGGAGCTTTGGAAGGCCTTGCTGTGAAACGGCTTCGCAATTCACATAGGAAATTGTCCTTTCTTTATTTTTTCCTGTTTTTCAAACCCCTTTCCGCAGGTCCATTGAGAGCTGTTCTGCCCTCCCTGTCCCCCAAACTCACCTCGTTGCTGCTCTTTCAGAAGTTACTTTCCTGAGCCTGTCTGCTCATTTAACAGTCTGTGTCCTGAAATTGCTGCTCTTTCTTAGTTTTACTTAACCGTTAGAGAGCATTTAGAAGAGTTCAGGAAATGAAGGTGTTCTTCCATTAATTTCGGGGCTGGTAACACGGAACGAAACCAATAGAAAAGATTCATATTGAGTACAATACGGTGTGCTAGCACTGGATGCTCGATATGTAAGATAGGTGCTAGACACATATCTAGAACTTCATTTAACATATTGCCCAAGTATTTTTCCTCTTGCAGCATCCTAAATAGTAGTATTTTATTTGCGCGGTCGCTTGCTCAGTTCTTTAGAAGAGGAGGATTTACCATTACCTGCCCCAAAGGGTTCCCAGCCGAAGCTTCATAAAGTAAAAAGGTAAATATTATTTATTCCCCTTTCGCAGCTACAGATATTGAGACACAACAGGCTTATCGCTGGGCTGAAACACAGATGCTAATTCAGCAGCACAGCTGGTTTACAATTTGAGAGTTTGGCTTTTATAGTTCCGTGCAAAAGCCGTTTGACCTCTTTTGGTGGGCAATATTTTTAACCAGTCTATTCCTAAACTGCTTACCCGTAGCTCGGGCGTCTTAGCGCTGTTCCTGAAGCGGCTGACTATATTAACTGCACTAAGAGCATCTGTAATAAAGAAAACGCGCCGTTTCCTGAGCCGTTCGGTCTAAATTGCGAGTGCTCTGGCTGAAAACGTGGGGAATATAATGTCAATTCAATATTCCAATATAAGTATATTCTGGCATCGTGTTATGCTTTTAGTATCAAATACCGGTCTTGCTTACGTTTTTCAATTAGGATCACATTTTGGGCTCTAATTTCACCTGTCGTTGGGCTGTTTTGCGGAATTGTTGAGGAAAGCTGCCCAAACGGCCGGATTCCTCCTTCGCTGCTTTTCCTGGTAGAATGGTGCTGTTGCTCCTCACCTCCAGTACAGCGGTGCCTCTCTCTCTGCCAAACCCAAACGGTGCGGAAAAAAATTTAGTTATAGATCACGCTTATTTTTCTTCTAAGTGACATTATTGGCCCCACTAATAGTGTGACTAACCTCATAATATTCAGTCTCCTTCCCCCAGGAAACACGACTCTGTTCTTCCCCATTTAATTTGATGCCAAACCATGTGGTGTTCCTTTCAAGTTCCGCTTTATCTCAGTGTTGTAGTGTGGGGGACCTCTCCAGATTATTTCAATCTCTCTTCATATGTAAAGATAATGGAAACATCCACAATGGGAAACAGTAACTGTAAGAAAGCACTCAGCTTGCTGTTTCCTCTTTTTTTCTTCTCCCAACTTCAACCATGGTCTTTCCTCTGAAAGAACGAAAAACCGTGGAGCTTATCAAAATAACTTACCTCCCTGACTATTGATTGTCTCCTTTAATAGTCCGTTAGAATTAGGTGGAGAAAATACTTTTTAGATCTTTTGGTCTGCCCCCCTGCTGGTTCAGCCTTGTTCCCTTCATTATGCCGCTGAGTGTTTCTTCTCGTTTGTTGAGAAATTATGCCACAATTTCACTGTCAGGGAGATTTTCCTGATATGCAGCATGCACTTTTCCTTTTTTTTTTTTTTTTATAATTTGATCTGACTGTTCCTAGTTATATTTCCCTATCATTCCAATATTTCACTTTCCTACCAGTGTGCTCACACGTTTCGAGCGTTCCTGCACGGCTGCCATTCAGCCAAACTAACAATTTACTGCTGGTTCTGCATTTAATTATTTTTTTGTGTGTTTTTCTTTTAATCATCTCTTATTTCAGCATCTCGATATTGAAAGTGATAGGGAAGATTGCAGAACTGAATATAAAAGCGGTATATTACCTGTGATTTCCCAAGCTTTCCTTTCCCCCCCCGCCCAATTCTACCCTTGTTATGCTGCAAACCTACTCTATTATTAAGCAAACTTAATATAAGTTTAGCAACTGATACAATCTCAAGGTCACTTATTGCCTTTTAAATTTGTTTCTCTCATTACATGTATGCTCTTTGAACTATTTTCCCTGTTTAATTCAGCGTCATTTTTATGATCCTAATCTCGTTTTTTTTTATATTTTTCTGTATAAAGATCTGAATCTGAAAGCCCTGTAGGTTCTTTTGTATTATTTGTCTGTGTCTCTTTGGTATTTACATCTATGGCCAGTTCAGGTTTTTCCATCTTTTAACGTAGTCATTATCCTCTTTCAGTTTGTGACAGTGTTAAAACATGACTTTGTCGACAAATTTATTTTTAACAGTGTGGTATCGTAAGACGTTGTCTATAATGAAATTCGGATGAGTTTTTTCCTGCATTTTTGGTATTGATTTATTCGTTTATTATTTTTCACAAATCTACTTCCCATTTTACTGGCAATTCTAGTATCCAGTGTACTTCTCCCCCAGCTTGAAGCTGCAGGGTCGCGTTGAAAGTGGCCCACCACAGATTTGAGAGCAGTAGGGTACCTCGGCGCTGCTGAGATACCTGAAATAAGTCAGGAATGGGGCTTTTCTACGTGAGTTCTTCCAACATCTTTTCCACAAAGCTCAGTCCCCATCCCACAATACCAGTTCCCAAGCAAGTAGAGTCCGTCCTTCTCACTCATCCCCAGATTGCCAGTTTTCTGGAGCGTAAAGTGTTCTTTGAGGTTTTTATGTATGAAATTCAAAGCACGCGGTAATCCACATTTTCATGACTATTTAATTATTGTTATATATCTCCTTCTGCTGCCTAACTCAATTCAGAGTAGTGGAAAGGAAAAATGCAAATCTTCTAAAATAAGGTACGGAGAAGTTTCAGTACCGTTAGCAAACACCTTTCTCTGCATGCTTTAATTTTGTAATATAGGTTGTTTTGTAAAATTAATTCAGACAGGAGTTATTTGGGTTTTTTACCTTCAAATTCAGCTCCAACTTTATTTGTCAGTTCTGTAAGTTGAAATGATTGTCTTAAGTGCTGAAACATTGACAGCATGATTGCAATTTCGTGGAGCAACAGAAAAGAGTAAATTATTTGGGTTTATTCTGCCTGTTGATTGCATGGCAGCAGGGTAGGATTTCTGTTAAAAGTGTTAAGTTTAGTTAATTTTTTGAAATTAAAACCTGGAGGTGCCGCATTTAGCTGACCGTTGTCCTCTGTGAGGTTTAAAACAGACATGCAACGACCCGTCAGCGTTCTGCTGCAATGCCATTGCGCATAAATAATTATTATTGCTTTTACTGTTGACCCGCTGACTGTACTCGGTGCCAAAGTATATATCACAGCTACCGTTTGCAGGTTTCAGTACACTTATTCACGCTATTCTTTTATTGTGTAGTAAAATATTACCTCGTTTTTTAGAGGCTTTGACCTGTGGCACACAGGTAAAGCTCGTATTTTATCAAAGTCACCGTTGGTTTGGGGGGTGGCGGTGTCTGTGAGTGCTGATTTTGGTACGCTGGGTCTGTTACTGAGAGGTGTAGTGTGTTCACAAATACTTTTAAAATCGTTTGGAATTGTTTTCTTCGTAGTTTTTAAAGAGAATCAAATCCAGACTGTCCTAAGCTGGGTGTTTCTTTAAAAAAAAAAATTAAAAACACAACAAAATCAGTTGTGAATCAGTATGTGAAGGTCATAAATACTTTTTTTTTTTCATTCCCAGATCTTCCAGAATGTGTTCTGCAGTGATTCTCTTGTTTATTTCAATCCTTTTTTAATTCCTGTCTGTTATTCCTGGCCTCGGTCCTTGATGGTTACTTTCTGCCCTCCTGTTGTCTTCTGCTGCTTTTGTACATCGTCCGGCTTGGGGTCATTTTTACTTCCCTATTTGTCTCCTTCCTTCTTCGCCGCAGGGCGCTGGGCACCCAAGGGCAACCAGCATCCACGACCTTGGCAGCCAGGTCGAGCAGTCATCTCCCTCGATTTCCTCTCTTCTGATGGTTCTCATCAGCTTGTGAAAATCTATTTGGGACATTATCTCCTTGGGACCTGAGTTTTATCTCCAGGAGAGATAAGTGCACCCAACTGGTGTTGCACCTCGGTTCCATGGTGTGCTTGTGCAGCGCGTCTCCCGTCTGTCCCACCATGCTCTCACTATCATCTCAGAGCGGGCAAACGGGACTTCTTGCCTAGGAAACTGAGCCAGAAGGGGCGTTTCACCCAAATTTGTGTAGTATGGTGGGTGCTGGATGCTCAGCATCAGCAGTTCTGCTCCACAAGCCCCTGCCGTGGGGCGGTGCGGGTGGCTGAAGTCGAGCTGCCAACGAGAACCCTCTTCACATGACTGGGTCTGCGGTGGGTCGGCGTTGTCCACGGTTTGTTAGCTCTGTTGGCTGCATTGAATTGCACCTGGCCAGAAGTGGGCATAGCTATGCTAAAATAAATACAGATATCCGTAAATGTCAGAGCAGGCTTTGGGAGAACATTCTCAAAAAAAAAAAAAAAAAAGTAGTTAGATTTACCAGGAAAAGAAGTTGGTGATATAAAACTGAAAAAAAAAAAGAGATTCTCTCTTATTCTTAGTGGTATGAAATGCACTATCAGATGGACAAGCAGGGAATTACTAAAACAGTAGTGTAGCAAATCCCGTGAAGTTCCTGTTCATACTAAGGTAAAGTTCGCATTCAGAAGAACTGCAATTGCAGTGTCTTTAAAAAGTGCACAAAAAATGATACATTTCAAATGCAGTTACTAGTGTGTTAGATACTTAACAAAATCTGCATTTCCTGATATGGTTAAAATTGCAGCGTAGAGGAATTTTGTGCATACAATATTCAGTATTCAACTTCTACAATATTCCATATACAGTATTCAACGTCTGCGTACACATAAGAACAACATGTGCTGCATTTAATATCTTCTCCTCTATCTCATTTTTCCTTTTTAATTTACTTTTTTATTGCAAGTCAGTCGCATAGAGCCACATAATAAACGCATTATTGAAAGTATTGAAAGTCTTAATTGATGACATGGATGCATGAATGTTTCACGCGGCAGAAAACGCAGAAGGTTTCCTGCAGGGATGCAAGGGAAGTGTTTAAATTTTAAGCGGCGAATACTGGCAGCTGTCGGAGTGGGAGCACACTTTTTAAATATTTCCCCCGCTCTTTAGTTTTTTTGCCTGTTCCCTCCCCTCGGGGAGCGCTCCCCATCCTTTCCCCACGGCCCGGTGCGTCACGCGTGCCGCGCTGACGCTGTCGGCGTTGCCGTGAGCTTGCGCGGAACTTTTACAAAACTCCGAAGCGGTTTTTAACTGTACCACAACTTCGAACTGTGACCTTTCGCGGAGGGAGGAACGGGGCGTTCCAGTCTCCCGCGTGCTTGGCAAAACACGGGGGCGTTCGTGCAGGTGAGCTTTTCCCTCTCCCTACTCTTCTCCAAAACGGGGGGAGAACGTCTCCTCCGTGCTGCCGCCGGCGATGGCCGGAGATCCTCCTGGGAGCGCCAGTGCCGAAGTTTGGGGAGCTGAAAAATGAGCCGGGGGGTGGGGGTACAGTGTTCTTGCAGCCTCTGCGGCTACGCCACAGCTAGAATTGCTGTTTGCCATAGGCAGAGAAGAAGTGTGTCATGTCTACACCTATTTCTGAGCCGGTACGTGGAGTAGCAGTAGTAACGCGGCGTATGAAGCCTTTATATATAGAACTGCTTCTCGCGATTCTGCCTGGGTAAAATAGGTGATGCTGCGGGAGGAGCGAGCGCCAGGCACACGTACAGAACGCCAGACACACATACAGAAAAAAAAACGGACAAATAATTAAAAAGGAATTCGTGTCTCGTAACTTTGTCATTTATGTTGCTGATGGTAAAAATAAAAAAAAATAAAAAAAACCCGAAACCAGGATGATTTCAGCAGTGGGATTGAGAACATGCAGTATGCAGGCATTTTTTCCCAGCTAGAACAATATTCCTTTAGGGCATTTTGGAAGACGCGATACCTGATGCTGAAGCTAATTTAACCGCGCGGATGTGCAGTGCGGTGTTTCTTAGGTGTAGTTTGGGGAAGGGGACAGGTAACTGAGGTAGCTGTGAAGTTAATGAAGCCGCAAACTTAAGTGGCTAATGCAGTTTTTGCTCTTGTTTTATTTAAAGGGAGACTGCCAGCTTGGACTACAGTCAATTTACAAAAAATGTTTAGATACTTATAGAAAACACAACACACTGTGCTCGCCAATTTTAGTGGCTCTGTAGTCGTGTTTTCCGATGAATATGTTTTTTTTCCCATCTCTTCAAAATCTCAGTGAAGCTGTAGAGGGAATCTGATCATGCAAACACCCGAATGCTGCGTGATTTCTCTGCACATAGTTTTGTGCATAAAGTTGTGCATTTGCCTCCGTACCTGTTACATTGGGACCTGAATATTTACGAAGGGAGTCAGAGGAACGGATTATACACAGCACAGAGTGATGTCAAAACCACAAAGAAAACCTGTTAGAAAAATGGGGGCGGGGGGGAATGTTTTCCTCCAGTTCTTGCAGTTTTAATAAGATGGAATCTTAGTTATAACGTGACGGTTAAAAAGGTAGAAATGTGAGTTCCTGTTTAAGCACTAATCAATAGTTTTAGCTCTTAGATGCTGCGCTTTGACAGACCCTTTTCTGGCACGCGTAGAATCATTTAAAATTTGTTTTATGAGTACTAGTAGAGAAAACATGTTTTATTTCCCACTCCTGTTTGGGAACTTTTGCAGGAACTTGGAATACGCACTGTTGTAATTGATCATTATAATATATTGCCCCGTGGGGGCTGTGCTGAGGTTGCTACTACCACAGTTCAGAAATTGCCATTTCCTGATTTTTACTTTGGGGGTTTTTTTTTTTAGAATTTACTGTGCAAAATATATCTTTAGTACTATTTTGGGACAGAATTTTCTAGAAGTTTTTGGCTGAAAAAAGTAAACTAGTAAAAGGGAAATCTATTATTATTATTATTATTATTATTATTATTATTCCGGTAACTCTTGGGTGTCCCTTTCAAGATTGGTCCTCAATATTCAGAAATCTGTGCAAGCAGGAAAAAAAAAGAGATAATACGTTGCCAAGTCTTGTGGCAAGCAGCTTCTTTCAAGGTAGGACCGCTAAATGATCCTGTAATTGACATATTCATACTACCTCCAGTGAAAAAATCTTATTCGACAGACAGGAGATGCGTGAGAGGAACTCTTTGCTTCAGCATCTTTGAAATCTGCAGGAAGGAACCCTTTTTCTTTGAAATTTTACTTTTCTCTCATTCCCCGTACATTATGTAAAGCAAAGCTTAATCATGAAAGTGTTGACTGCTAAGCTGCATAGTTCTGAATACATATGCAATGTGGCTTCCGTATTTACAAAATTTCACAATTTTTCATGGAAACTGTGTAAAATATATCATGGAGGATTTTTTCACTAGGTGAAAAATTGAGGCTGATTTTCCCGGAAACGCTCAATAGCACGTTTCTTCAGTGAGAACTATTCTCAAACAAAATGTGTGCTTTGTTACAAACCATTATTTACACCTTTGCCATATAATATTTCCTATAATCTGTCTAAACTGTATTAGCTATTTTTAAGGTTCTCAATTTGGTCTCTTAACTAACGGTGCGATTTTGAGAGGCGCTGAGGTAGGGACCCCTAATGGGGAACGTACATTTTAAAGTCTGTTTGTATTCGAACTCTTTACTTTGAGCGGAACCCGCTGAAGGCACCTGGCGCGTCCAACTTTACTCACTATGACATCACGATTTATTTTCGTTCCGTTACATCATCATTGGTGTGTCATTGGAATCGAATCAGGCGGATCATCATCCATCTCCATAATTTCTAGGTCCTTAAGATAATCAGTAATTTCTGGTTGCAGGAATTAATTTGACGAAAACTTGCAATTTATAGGAGATTTTTAGCTCTCAATAAGGAAAACATGTTCCCAGTTGCAGAAATTGCGTGTTTTTAAGAGTTCCGCTGTTGTCATTGATATATTTAACATCTTCCATTAGAACGCAGCCACATCTCACATCTTTTTAACTGATTGGAATGTCTAATCTGTCATCAGACATTTTGTACTTTGATTTAATTAGTATCGGCAACTCCTGTATTTAACGATGGTGTGTGCCCTTAACTAAAACTCTTAGTGCCTTATAAAAATCGTAAATAAAAATCACCCAGCATGTCAGTTTGGGATCTTGGTAAGTTATTTTTTTGTTATAAAAAACTTCTTGTCAAGGCAGCTGGAGTTTGCGAGGGCACAGCGTAGTCTTCCTTCCGTAGCCCGGTGACTCTCAGCCCGCGTAACCCTCCTCCCCAAACAAACTGAACTTCCTGGGAAGCGTTTTGCAGATATCTGTGTGTCAGCAGCGATGATTTATCTCAGTCTTTTCTGGAACCGAAATATTATTTTGAGGTATCGGGAGAGTTGCTTCTGTTAACCAAAAACAACAGAGGGTGCTCTTTCATACTGCATACTAACACGTATATTTCCATAGCACTCACACCCTTGCGTTGTCTTCTCTCATTATTCCTGTGCTGCTTGCCTGAATATCTCAATATCAAAAAGTTTTAAGTCAAATGTGGCTGCGTTAACGCTTGGCGAGTCTTCTGCCCGTCCTTCCCCAGTGGCACGCTGTGATCGGAGTTACCCCTTTCTTGTCTGTCCACACTCGGCTTCAGAATTTCCGCGGCGGACGGGGGAAAGCAGAAGAGATGATACCAGCCTTGTTCTTTTGCAGTACCATGGGATCCTTTCTGTACCGTAAACATTCCGCCCGGTCTGCCTATTGGCGGGGGGCTCTGGGAGTTATTGACAGCCCAATCCAATTAAGACCTCCCTACTTGTCGTCTTGTTCCCATTCTCCAAATAGTTACTTAAGGAGCGGGGTTGGGAGATCTGGATTGTGTTCAGACCTCTGTCACACAATTCTTGTAAGAGTTTAGGCAATTCTCTGAGCTTCATTTTTTCCATCTGTAGAATAGGAGGAATGATAATTGCGTGCCAGCTGTCTCGTGGTGGGCAGAACATTCAAAAGTTTCTCTGTTCCCGTCGTGCTCGCAGCTCTACTGAAACGCTCTGCTCGCAAAGGTCTGTGAAGAATTTTCCGCGCTGACTGCTCGTCATCCCCGGGAGCCAACGCCGAGGACGGGGAAGCTGTCTGCAGCGCTATCCGCGCTTCTCGGGATAGTGCCCACTTGGAAAGGAGCGAAAAGCGGCAACTGCTGGGTGTGCCATATTGGGCGAGCAGAAGACGCGGGGCTGCGCCGGCTGCCGTGCAGAGGGGAGCGGCGAAGAGAGAAGCGGATCTGGGGAAGCTGTTGGGACAGGCAGGGTTGCATCCACACCCGAAACGATGCGCCTCCCCCTCTGAAAACCTGCAGCACCCAGCCGCCTTGCGGTAGTCGCGGTCGCTGACCTGAAGACCTGCCTGTGGGTGCTGCTGTTGGTAGAACGGGCACAAAGTGGCATGAAGTAGTTGTTCTTCTAATTTATTACGTACCTATGGCTTGATGTTCTCCTATTGCGGTGAACGCATTTGGGGATCTCAACCTTCCGTATTTCTTCCATTACTAGGGCGTCCCTGCCAGTTCTTTGTGGGGTTTGTAGGTAATACATGTAAATGCCCATTCCCAACCTGGAGTGAACTGCTTGGGTGCTCACTAGTCCTCCAGACTCTTCAAAATGCCAGTTTCTCAAAGAACATTCCCTTTCTCGGGAAAGCCAGTGACATTTCTGAACCTCTGAATTCAGTTTTCTGCAGGAAGTACCTCTAAAGCATCGTGAAATCAGAGCAGAAGGTGTAATGGGCCTTTGGAGTTGAGAAGTGGCTTGTGCTCAGATAGGGGGAGTTCGTATTTTTATTAAATGATCATTTTACAAAACTGAAGATGTGAAAGTTTGCTTTGCCCGGGGATGGCATTAGCTTTGACTCCGGCGGTTTAGTAAAGGAAGACGATGCGCACTAGAGCTGTTGTGAAACCATTAAACGTGATATCTCTGGAAGCTAGCTCATTTTCTTAAATTTATTTCTTGAAATAATATAAGGAATTTTACTTCAAAATTTTGAATTTAAAAAATTTTAAGGACAAATGTTCTAAATGTATTTTGTCTTTCCAAATCTTTCTGTTAATACAGGCACAATTAGCACAGACAATGCATTTTATTTGCACCTTTGGACTATGTCCAGAGAGACTGTTTCATATTTCTCTTTGCTGTTACTGGGGATATGTACAGGGTGGGTTTTTTTGGTTTCTTAAAAAAAAATAATAAATAAAACAAAAAGCACCTACAATCCAGTATTTTCATGCAAAATCACATCTTCAAAAGTGCACAACATTCTGCGCAGTGCCCCTTGCACCCGTGGCCAGTCCATGCAGACGCAATTGCAAGACCAAGCCCGGTACACTTAGGGCAAAAACACCCACTGGCTTTTCAGCAGGAACATCTCCGGTGGCTTTTTGTTGCGCAACCGCTTCAGTTTATCAGTTTCCCACACTGCAAAATATTGTCGTTTAGAATATGCATGCGGTTAGAGTTTTAGTTTCAGACTTATCGTGAAGCACTGTGAAATTCATGGAAGATATTCCTAGATGGAAGGATCCGTTTCGGAGAAGTGTTTGATAGGTTTAACCGACTATTGGTTTTTTCTTTCAATATTGCATATGGCAGGAATAACGCAGCATAACACAAAAGATTTCAGGTGTTTACTGTTTCGTTATGATCGATCACGTAAGCGCACGATTTTTGCTCCCTGCATCTGTGAAATGGGTGTAGCAGCACGTAAGTGATGCAAATCATAAACCGTGTGATTAAGCAGCGTGTGTAAAACGAGGTGATGTGTTAGTGTCCGATGCTAGTATTTTAGAGGTACACAGATCTTTTAATCCGTAACTGGAAAGTACATTGATCTAAAATAAATGTCGTGTATTAAGATGTTAGGCAAAGATAACGTTAGCGGCAAATATCATTGGGTTTGTGTCTTATTTAAATAGTATGCCAGCTTCGTACTTTGGGGATATGTTTAACATCTGACATACACCAATTCCCAAATTCCAATCAGGCAGATTTGATATATAATTGATAACGTGTATGGGTTGCGGGGCAGGTTCAGTTTTAACAACGCAACTCTTGAAATTAGTATTCTTCAAAAACAACTTGGCCATAGAGTAGTTACGACACAAATCACGTGTTTTAGCTTGGGCGTGTTAGGTGGGGATGAGAAAAATTACTGTAATTTCTATGAGTTACGGTAAAAAGTGTATCAAATGTGGATTCACGGTGTGCAAATTGCGTTAGGGGATTAGAGGGTGTTGGAACAGTGCTACTGACAGCAGCATTATGAAGTCAGAGCTAATTTTTTAATTTCTATTTGTAACAATGCCGCAATGGAAAATTCAAATCAGTTCAGATATTTCTGTCGGTGTTTTTCAGTGTGTACTGAATAATGTTAAACAATAGTAAGGCCTGAAAAACTAGCAGAAAAGCTAGCACACAGCCCAGCGTCTTAATTTCTCTTAAAATGCATACCATTTTTGCTTATTTTACCCTTCTATTGATATCCACTTGGCAAGCTTAGGAAGCAAAAAAAAAAAAAAAATCTCTTACATATCCATGATCAAAAATGAGCGCCTGATGGCCTGAAGGTTGAAATAATTATCTCTGGTGGCCGTGCAGATCTCAATGTCAAAGCTAAGAACCACAGGGCAGCAGAATTAAAGCATGAAAACTGGCATGAGCACAGACAACTGCTTGAGGCTCTTTATTACTGTTTGATACAGCGGCCCTTTGTTGGAAATCTTGTTTTTTTAGGTTCGAAAGCAACTGCGTGTGTCTAATCTCACATTTTCCTTTATCATCAATTCCATTCCTCTGATATTTACAAAACCCAGCAACATCACATGTGTTTATCCCGGCCCCTGAATTAGCGAATCTGAGGCTTTCCGCTAATCTGCAGATAGGTGGCACCGTTCATACAGATTGGAGGCGCCGCGCTTTTCCCCCACCGTTCGCCCCGCTCCGTGCTGTAAATTAACCTGTCACTTTATTATTTGACAAGATCTTCATTTTTATTCATCAGGACTTGGGCCAGGATGGGTGCGTTTATGGCCATTTGCTTTGCACGGCTCTCAGCTGAGTTTGTAGGTATTGTAAGTGAGATCCATTATCCCTGTTACAAGTGCACACAATGCAGATGCTGATCTGCGATGATGATGAGAAACCAAAGTCAGTAAAGACCACATAAGCCGCCCTTGATGAAAAGATAAATGAATGCATAAATAACATTGTGCTCCGCTGTGTTTGCTGAGATCAAGGATAGATTTTGAAGGTTTTGAGAGATCAGACGTACAGAACCTGGAGAAATTCGCCCTCCCTCACTTTGCATTCAGCAAGCATTTCACTGTGTACAGAGGAGCTGAGACACATTTTAATGCATTACTGGAAGACCAGAAATGTTTGGGCACTTCTCTGTGGGTTTTCTTTTTTTTTGTTTCGTTTTTTTGGTTGTTTTTTTTTTTTTTAAGGGAAAAAACAAAGAAATGGCGTCAGCATAAGGCATAAGTTTAATTAAATATGAAACTAAAAAGAACCCCCAAACTGTTTACATTTTCACTGTTCCTAACTCTGTTCTTTATGTAAATACTTCCACATCTATTGTGGCCTAATTATAAATGTAATTATAGAGATAAATTAGTAAATTGTGTTTGTAATTGTATTCATAGAGATTAATGACATTTAAACAGAGAGAAGCACAGTAGCGCAAAACCTATAGTTAAAAGGCGCGTTTCAACCATATATAGGGCTCTGTGTTAAAATACCATGTAAAAATAAAATCTAGCTAATTGAATATGTTGTTGAGATTGGCAGCTCCGCCGTAATTTTCCTGCGGTGTATGCGTGCATGTATTAAACCAGGAATTTTTAGAAAGAGCTTAGTCATATTTAAATCGTGGGATCCTCTGATTTTAAAAAAAAAAACCAAACCAAAACAACAACAACAAAAAAAACTTTGTCAACGTAAATGTCATAAACGGGCGCAGATGGGGTTCAGGGTTTGAGAGGAAAGGCTTCGGTCTGTGCCACCCGTCCCAAAACGCGCCGTCGTAGCTCACGTTTCATGCAAATTGCCATTTAGAACCTTTTGTTTTTCATAGGCAACATTCTTTAATATAATTTACATTAGCAAATTAGTACATTCATGCTGCAGGACGGAATGGAAATGAAATATGGCCTGTCAGGAAGTACGGTGGAATGATACATTCGGCATTTATAAATCGGAGTAAATACGCAAATTCTACCGTAGAACTTTCCCGGTTATTAAAATCACTTAGAGCCCTTTTCCTAAAACTGCGTTTTAAAGATCTGGGTGACATTTTTGCGGTGGAGGGGAGGGGAAGGGGGGGGCGAAGAAGGGGGGAAA
>VUYV01000300.1:442333-491248 GCA_008711295.1 Anarhynchus alexandrinus | reverse complement strand
GGGGTTGGGTTTTGGGGGGGGGGGGGGAGGGGGGGGGGGGGGGGAGGGGGCGTTTGGTGCCGTTCGACCAACGGCGTCGGTGGTTTGTCGCAGTTTTGGTGTTTCCCAGGTGAGAGAATTCACAGTGACATCTACGTACAGGTCACAGCACGTCCGCGGCGGAGGTTTTCTTACGACAGCTTCGCGTAGGTGAGGAGAGGAGTCGGGGTAAAGACGAGGAGATAACGTGGAGTTAAACAGTGGGCGAAGAAAAAGGCAATATGTGCTTCCTTTTCATGGTAAATCTTATAAGTATTCAACCAAACTCTACTCCATAAAGTCGTCTGAAGAAAAACTCACTCTCTCCTAATCCCGGTCTTAAAACAAAAGACAAGGTCCATTATTACTTCAGCAGCATAGAGAAAAGGAAATGAGAAGGGGACAAGGGTTGCTACAGTTTGACATGGGGCAATTAATCTTCCAGTAAGCGTTGTCAGGCAGAAATGAACACAAATGGATCACTCACATTAACCAGAGGAGTGTAGGTAGGGATTTTAACAAGCATTTACGAGAGTCCATTTTCTCACTAATGAAGAGGGGAATAAACGAACCAGTGTAAGCTAGCATTATGTACTTAAAGTTGTGTCCTTTTGGCTAAAGACGCCTCTTCACATTCTTGACATTTCTAGTAGAGCCTGTATGATCTAAGCCAGTGCTGGAAGGGTTGGAAATTCTAAGGTTGGCTTAGAACTATGCATGGCTTACTTCAGAGCCCTGTGTCACTGTGTTCATTAGTTTAAAATCCCCATTAACCCTTCCCTTTCACATAAAACTATCCCGAGACTCATTTAAGCATCAAAACTCTCAGCGTGTACAGTGCTGCGCTAGGTTATGTATTTCTGCAGCAATTTAAAGAGAAAAGGGGGTTGGAAAAAAATCGTTCTCTGCGTGCGAGTAAATAAATACCATGGCAGGGGTTTTGTTTTGTGGTTTGGGTTTTTTTTTTCCCCCCTTCTGTAGAATGCTTTTTTTTTTTTTTTTCCAGGGATTCAGTTATTAGCAGCTTGTGCCACTACCTTGTATTAGTTCCGCAGAAAAGTTCNCCCTAAGAAAAACTTCGGCACGAATAAAAAAGGGGGGAAAAAAAAAAAAAACCCAAAAAAAAAGTAGGAGTTGCAGAAACCCATAACTAGCAGCTTCAAAAAAAAATCAGCCTTGTTTATTGCGAGTTGAAACCTCCGTGTGTCTGAGGGGGACAATCAATAGAGAGTCCCAGGGATGAAGGTTTCTCTGTCCTTTCACTTTAGTCGCCGTGCATCGGCCGCGTAGCACGGACATGAGGCATTTTAAACTTTGGGTGTGATAATACTTTGTTTACATATTTGCAGCGTATACTTGTCTGTCGCTTCAGGGATTCCAAAAAAAACCCCAGGGTTCAAAAAGCGATAGCCTTTTAAGCAACGCAAGGCCAGGCTGCATGTGATACTAATTTGCAAAGAATTTGCAGTAAAGACTTGCTGACATTTGAGAAATACCTATGTGTTCCTGCTATGCGCTGTCTGTTCAGGAAAACTTCGGTGGTCGTAAAATCCGTAACAAAGAGAGAAATTTTTTCTGAGAACCACGATTCCAAACATCCCTATCGGAGTTTCACAAGGCGTTTTTTTCATTGATATTTGTAATTTAAAACATACTAGGAAGGAGATTTTTAAGCTATATTTTATGTATACAAAAGGGTCACAGATGGTAAAAAGATTTGTTACCGTGAGATAGTGTAGCGTTTTGTGATTATAAAATTAATCTGTCTCTAAATCTGTTTAAAGAGTTTTTGCCATATAATGAGCAATATAAATTATTAATATTTTCATGTTCTTAGGGACTTTCACAGCCATAATTTTACCAACACAGCTGTTTGACCCAGTGACATCATGTTTTGCATATTTTTGCATTTTAATGAGCTAGTCATTTAAAAGGTTACAAAGAAACCATAACTCATAAGTAATTAAATTATTTAGCAGGAGAAGTATAAGGCGGTCTTCCGACACAGGTCACTGTGGGAAGGAAGGAGCATCCCTGTGCCGAATTGCACCTGTTTGTTGGCGGTAGGTGCGAACCAGAAGCTTTACTTTTAGATCACCAGTGGCAGTTTTCTCAGGAAAGTGGCTGAATACGCGCACACGCTAAAACCAACTGCGTTTCCCGTCGCTGAGATAGAAGGCTTTCGGGCTGCAGTCACAAACAATGCGCAGCGCTAAATGGGAGTTGTCTTTCCAGACTTGGATAACTTCGAGATTTTACAGAAAACACTTCTGTGCGTGAGGTGTTTTCCCTTTGCAGTGCTCGAAACACAGACCTTGCGAGAGATTGGCGTTTAATCTTTTCCTGTAATGGCTTAATACATATAAATTCTTGGAGAGGAAAGGTAAAGTAGAAGAACTTGGCGACTCGGGTTGCCTTTCTGCAAGCTGAAGATGCTAGAAATCCAGACAAACCTCTGAGCCCATCGAAATACCTGCGGAGCAGTTCAGAAAGAGAAAACGTTTACAAAAAGATTTTACACAGTTGAAAAGGGGAAGGAAATGAGGTGTGTTTTAGAATAAAGTTACTTGGGTTTTCATGTTGTGCTGCATAAAAAAATACATACTTAAAGCCTGTTTGGGGTTATATTCGTCACGAAGTGCAAGTGGTAATAATTAAGACATACTGTGACGTTCTCAGGGAGGAGGCAAAGTGGAAAGGAAAGCGAATATGCAGTTGAGAACTTTCACTGTCAGCTAATGGGATGCCTAAAAATACTGTAGAAACATTAAAAAATCCACGATCCAGCTTCATCTCTGCAGCGTATTTGAGCATAGCTTTCAGAGGGTAACCGCCATTCTCCTTGGTCATCTATCAATAAATTGGACCCGATAATTACGTGTTACTGGTGTGGGGTTTATGAAGATTATTTGGTTTACCATTGTTTCTGCTGCATTGCTTTCAAAAAGTTAAGTTCTGTATCAACCTGAATGACCTTTTAATTAAAATTAAAATTAAAATCTTAGTGAAAAAGTGAAAGACGCGTGAGGTTCTTGTTTGAGATCTTGCTTGAGATCTTGCTGCCCCGCTGAAGCTTCTGAAATTTTTGTCAGAAAAGAAAGTAGAGTGGTTTCATAAAGGGAGGGGGGAACAATTCAGAATACAGGCTTTAATTACAGAGGGGCTTCCAATAAGGTATCATTAAAAGATGCCCAGACTTGTGGGGGGTGGCTGGTGGACTCATTCTTCCACCGGTTGTGTGGACCCCAGAGCTGTGTGCGCTTAGTGGAGGAGGGCAGAAGCTGTCAGTGCCGCCCGGGCGGTCGTTGTGGGGGGATCCTTCGCCGTCCCACATCCCGCCAGCGCCTCTGGGGTGGGTTCGCCTCTCCGTCCAGCCGCCCCTCGGGCAGCCCCGGTCCCGCGTCGGGGAGCGGTGGTGGGGCTGAGGGCTATGAAAACAACGTTCGAAGCCCGTGTTGAACGCGAAGGTCTCTTCTCTTAATTCACAGAATTAAGTTAATGCTATCGCGCGGTTTCTTGTGTTTCGCTTGCCGTGAGAAATAATTTTCTGCTGAAAGTCCGAGTGAAAAGTCCCTATGAAGAATATAGTACACAGCTGGGGGAGTAAAACCCTTCTAATTCGTGGACGCGTTTATTGGGTTTCGGCCTTGGGAGCAAACATTGCAGAACAGGATTGCAGAGCTCGGGCGTAGACGTATTTGGGTTGCTAATTATAGGTAGATGTAAAACATTAATTCTTTTCAAAACTTTTCAGCAGTAAGCTCAAAAACGCGGTGACAGCGTATCGGGTGGGGTTTTTTAGGCTTGAACGTTGATTTGTTTGGTATAGCTGCGCTAGCAGCGAGTTAACAAAAAGCAAAGTAAAACATACCAACAGAGTGTTTTATACTTTCCAGCATAAAGATAACTCTGTAAGGTGAAAGAAGATGAATACGGTTCTGCATGCGAATAGGTACAGACCTGATGCAGTGAGGAATTAGAAGGCAGTAACAGAAAGGAAATGAAGAGTTTATTGTTTTTATAGCTCTAATATCCATTAAAAGTTAGTAACACAGCAGGTGACAGTTTGGGTAAGTGTAAAGTGAATGTTTTGAAATAAATAGCAGTTGGGTGACCCGGGATGTCAGGGCTCGAGACAAGGGTGTGTGTTTGTCAATATATCCTACATGTTTTACAGACTCCTCAGGGAACAGGGGAAGATACAATTTCACCTTTTCTGTGCCAAAACATTTTAATTATATCTTCTTCCAAGTACAGCGGTTCAGTAACCAAGGAGCTGACATTGATGCATGTGTTGATAAAGCTGCAAACATTCAAAATGAGATTAACAAAGATTTTGAGGAAAGGGTGACAGCTAATTTTGCACAGTATTCTGCATCTAATTCAGGTCAGTGTAATGATAGAATATTTTATAACTGTTGTGTCATCCAGAGGGACTTCTGTGATGCTTTGTGTTTTTGAGGATTTGTGTATATGAAAGTATGGTTCTTAATACATCATTCAAACAGGTTATAACTTTTTTATTGAACGTCTATTGGTTGTAGCCATAAACGGGAATAAACTTCAGCATTTAGAAGCAATTTTGTATATCCATCAGCATTCATCACGGTAATAGGTTCCTTTTGTCTAATTCACCTTGAAAGTATTGACTTCAGATGTGAAATGGAACCAAAACTACCGTGCCCGCTTTGCGGCATCGCTTAATATTTGCAAAAAGATCGGACGGAAAGTTATATTAAGTGTATTTAAATAATCAGACTGTAGTTTCTTTGTATTGTGTGAGACCTTTTGAGAACATCTCAATGTATTTCTGCTCTATTCTCCTCCTTGTTTGAAGGCAACTGACATTCTTCTTTCACTTTTCTTTTTGTTTGTGAAATTTTCTCCTTTTTTTTATCCACTCACTTCTCCATCTGCTTTCACTTTTGTTTGCTTGGGCCGTCTCTCATCCCAACTTGATAATGAGGAATGCGGTGTGACCCTGACCTCTATCAGCCCATGCATGACCTTCTGACTCCCCCACATAACCTTTGACCTTCTCTTTGACAGCTTGATTAATTACCCTGTGTTATGATTTATGAGTAAGTGCTATGTAAAAATAATAGACAACAGGTGGTCCTCTAAAAACTTTTTGTGGCATGTTTTCTTTTCCTGCCTAACTTGATGAGCTATTTTAAGTTGGGAACTTAGTGGGACAATGTGCGTTTGGCAGTAGCGCGGCATTTTTGCACACTTGGACACGGCGCTGGAATTCAGGGAGCCGAGGTGTAGCCGGGATGGAAATATCGCAAAGCATTCGCGGGGCGCAGTTGCCAAAATGTACACGGGGTGGAAACAGCATGCGGAGTCAACTGACATTTCGGGCGTTTCAGTCTCAGGTCACGTCTTGAGAAAATTGCTCAAATAATGGAGGGGGCATTTTTCAAGCTGAGCTGCATCTCCAACAGCTATGTTTACTTTAACGCTTCACTAGTGACTTCTGATTGGTTGTCATGACCTCATCCCGCTGTTGCACCTACGACGTCGCAACAGTGACATAGATGGACCCTTCCCGTGGAAAAGATGGGAAATGAACAGAACATACATCTTTCAGAAAGATGAATGGACGTGGCTGTGTCCGTGCGAACCGCGGGCAGGTCTGAGGGCTGGAGCGCTTTGGGTTGCGTTTCCCTCCGGGAATTGACTCCGGTCTGGTTGCCAACAATCTAAATAGAAACCTGAACTTGAAAATTCACGTTGATAAAGCTCAGGAAAATGATCTCTTTCAGACCCTGGCTCGCAGTCCAAAAAGGTAGTTACATAGGTCAACAGATTTCTCTCCAGCCCTGACCCTTCTGGTCACATATGGTGTCCCATCTTGGTGGATGAATATGCAGAGCTGAATGCTTTCAGCTCATTATTCATGTGGCCAGGCAGAAGAGATTTCAAAAGATTTGGAATTCACCTCAAATACTCTGCGGTTCTTTTTTTTTTAACCTTACTCTTGCTGTCAGAGGAGGTAATTTTGGTATTCCCTCCGTTTCGAACATCTCGCTTGAACCTCCAGTAAGAGGCGGAAAGTACCGCTCCATTTCTGGCTCGCGTCTTACGGTGGAAAAGGCCCTTCTGCGTTGTTCTGGCTTTGTAGTGAAGGTATTGTAACCGAGATTCCTGACCCTTTCCAACACTTGACTTTGTCAGCCTGCTTCTCCTTTCGTCGTCATGCGCTGGCTCACTCATGAGTATTAATTGTATTTTATTTATGAACCTCAAAGCGGCGTTGGCCCACAGTCCTCTGCCTCCAGAAGTGCCTACCTGGAGGATGCCAGTAGCTGGCGTAGGTTACGTTTTGCCCACCTTGAAGCATTGGCATTTGGGGAGACGGCTGTTAATTGGGCGTTCTAGTGCGAGAGAGGAACTGTGATTGTACCCATGGAATTCGTGGATTAGAGGCTGAGCGTCTCCTGATTATTGCGTCTCGTGGCAGATACGCTGTCGGGGGACGCGGGCAGACCTCGGCTTCTGTGCAACATCTGTATTCTCTCAGACATGTGGCGGAGCGCGGGGCTTGGCTTCTTTCTGTCAGCTAATGATTGANGGGGGGGGGGGGGGGGGGGGGGTCGCTGTACCAAAGTTTAGCTTTTTACCGTGAAAAAACTTTGCACTTTACCTATTACGTGTGTTGAAAACACACCTAATGCTGTACTGGGGGTGGCAAGCCTTAAAAACTTTCCTGGATGGTGGGACTTAACTTACATCATTGGTCACTGCGTTTTAATAATGCCTGTAAGGTCGTCACAGCTGAAATTGATATTTTTAACGGCATTGTGAGGTAAACACTTCTGAACACGACTTTCGTTTAAAAAGACGCTTTTTAGCGAATGTGATTTTGTCTTTGCGAAACAGTCATGCCAAAGACCGCGTATCTTGGCGGTTATTAAAGTTTGCTAAGGCCTTTTTTTTAGATATTAGGAGTTTTGTGTGCCCGGATTCGCATCGACTTGCGCTCTGCTCAGCCCCACTGCGTCAGTGGGGAGTTCCAGGTTGGTTTTCCGACTCCGCTGAAGTTTAATGGTGCAGCTCTGCTCCTGCGAAATACATTTTCTAAGAATTTTCTGACCGTAAAAACCACATTGTTTACATAGATGTTATTTAGGGCTGAGTATTCACGTGTAGTAGAAAACTCTTGGGCTAAGGCTGAATGAGAGAGGGTACAATTTTACCAATCTTTTCGTTTTTCCATGTTGCTGTAGACACATCACTATCAAATCTTCTTCTGGTGCCATTGTTTACCTCTTGCAATTTAGGATGCAGAATGACAAGGGGAGGGGAAATACGCTACGTCACGTAAGCAAAACAGTCTGAAAAGGGATTACCTTCCTAAGAGAAAGTCTTACGAATTGCAAGATTTTATTTTTTTTTCTCAATTATGGGGAAAACCTACCTCAGTTATTACTTAATTATTTTAATTGTACGGGTAGGAAAGGGCTGCTGTCTGGGAGAAATTAAAGAAAAAAGTGTAAAGGGAGACATGTTACACTCCTTAAAATATAATTGATAAAAATCCTTTAATTGATCTGTGAAGTAGTGAATTTAAAAATGGAATCATATTTCATCTGTTGATGTCTATGTGAAAAATTGACATTGTGTCCTCGTAAAATTGGACAAATGAGTCATGTAATTTTCAGTTACATAATCAATAACTTAGACAAATTCTGCTTCTTTGATGATTTATGTGTCTGTTTTGTGGTCAGCTTAAAGCGGGCGCAGAGTTCCAAACCCCTGTAAGACTGCCAGACCTGTAACAAACCCGCGAATTTCGTGTCCGGCGACGCGCAGAGAGCGAAGCGAATCGGCCGCGGAGGGTCTCTGCTCCAGAGGAGCGGCTCGGGACGGCCAACGGCCCCAAAAACACCGACCCGCCGCCAAAACTCGGTCCGGCTCGGCGCTTCCCGAGCTCGGAAACCATCCTTTCACCTGCGGCACGTACTTTAGTAAAGTTCGAGAGGGGCGTTCTCCCCTGGGAGGGATTTTGGGCTTTGCCTTTCCCACCGTGGGAAACCAGTGCGTTTGATCGTACCCTGCGCCCACGCGGCCGGCGGTGGCCGGGGTGGGTTTTAAACTTTTTCCTTCTCGAGTTTTGCCTTTTTCTTTGCCCCTTCCCACATCGTTTATGGTTGTTTGGTTGGGTTTTTGGGGTTTTTTTGCCTGTTTGTGTGCGTTTTCCCCCTGTGGGGCGGCTCAGCGGGGCGGGCAGGGGAGCCGCGTCCAGCCCGGAGGCGATGTTCTCTTTGGCCCGCGGTGACCTTTTTTGACCACGTCCCTCACGCCAGAGGCAGCGTCCTGAATGCCTCCGTGTCACCCCGTTTAGCAGAGTGCAACCGTGCCCTTTCACTTGGTTTTTTGGTGGGAGGAGAAGCTGCGGCAGACGCCCGAGCAGGGCACGAGGACGAGGGGTAGGGGCTGCCTTCGGATGCGATTTTGATAACTAGTCGAGTGTGTCCAACTGTAGAAAATCACCGAGTGACAATCTGTCTACCTGACAGTGGCCACAATGCGCTACAAGGTTTGTGAATGGCCCTACAGATTAGAATGGAGAGAGCCCAAATAAAGTATCTTTTGTTGGCGCGGGGCTTGGTTTGCTCTGGCCAGCTAGGTACGGGGACCTCTTTGGTCCTCCCGCCCAGCCCAGAACGAAGCACCCACTGAAACGCTGGAATGAAGCCGTCCAGCTAGATAATTAATATAGACGTTTCCAAAAAAGTAAGTCTTTATTGAAATTTACTTTTAAAGGGCGGCATGGTTTTGACTGGGAACCCATGGTGACTCTGAGGGCTCTTCCGTTAAGCGCACGTGCTCCTCTCTTCTTCCCTGCGTTTGCCATTATGTCTTCCACGAATATTACAGTTCTTGCGTGATTTGCCATCATTTAAAAAATCATAATAAAATGATTGGCTGGTTTGTTCGAGATTTATTCCTCATTCATAAATTCATGTATTTTTCAACCAGCTCATTTTCTGAGGCACAAAAATGCAGCTGGTATGCTCAAAAGCATCCTGCAGGTCACGAATTTTCACTGGGTTTGTTGAATACGGGATATAATCCCAGTGAAGTTTTAGAGCAGATTTAAAGATATACTTAAAAAGTCATCCCCACAGTAAAAGAGTTGACTTGTAAGCAGTACCACTGAATCAGTTTTGGTATCGATTCGTTGTTATTGCCTCTGTTGGCTTCTGCATGGTATGCTCGTTGTCAACCAGACAAAAAGGTTTACTATTTTAAACTGTGGTGAATAACTTCCACGTGCTTTCTTTAATATATATGTATTTATATATATGGAACCCTTCCATCCTTTTAAAGGTTTTTATTGGCTGGGCGCAAAGCTTTTTATTCATCATTGTGTAGAGTTCTTAAAATAATATTTTCCTTTTAGTTCTCGCAGTGTTTTCTGAAAAAGTTGTATAAAGTGCTTATGAACAAAACAGCATATGAGATTATTTTAAAGGTAAAACGGGCAACTTTTCTGACGCTGGGGGATGTGTCTGGGCGCAAATGCGCGCAGACACATATTCACACATCAATATCCCTTTAATGACAGAAAAGAAACAGAGTATGCTGAAAATACGCTTTTATAAATTAAGTTGCGCGAACCTACTGAAATAAATATAAAAGTTTTTAAGAGCGTTAAATAAATGCAAAGCATTTTCAAGCATTAAATCTCCCTTTTCATATGATTTCTTTTTTGTGTGTGTGTCTCCTCTAAAACAGGAAGGCTATGGAGTAATAGTACTGAATCCCAATGAGAACTATATTGAAGTGGAGAAGACAAAAGCCCAAGTACAGCTGTCTTCTGATAGCTCAGATGAACCTGCAGAAAAGAGGGAAAGAAAAGAAAAAATCCCAAAAGAAACAAAGAAGCGACGTGACTTCTACGAAAAGTATCGAAATCCGCAAAAAGAAAAAGAAACTATGCAGATGTATATTAGAGTAAGTTTCTTTTGGTTTTGTTTGCCCTTCTTTAATGCTGTATAGATATTTTTGCTGTCCATAGTGGCTAGTAAACGGCGTGCTTTTTTTAAAAACAAACACATTACCGAGATGGCATTCAAGAGTTCATACAGAGTTCCCGGCTCTTTATTCTGGGGGTATTTTTTGTCACTTATCGAATGTGGAGTTTTGGAAGAGTTGCAAAACATTCCTTTCTAATTTCAAAGGGGGACTTCAAATAAACCCCAGAGGAACTCGCTGGTGCTATCAAGAAAGAGAATGATTTAAGGAAGACTTTGTAAAAATGATTTTATAAACAGAGGTGTACAGAAGAAACACTTTCTAGTGCAGCTTAGGCAAAATACGAGCTTCGCACGTCGTGCGCGCATTTATTGTACTATGTTGTCTTATATTGGGGAGGCAGTAGTTATAGCCCGATAGGTTTTTAACATATTACCTGCTGAATTAATAATGTATTGTGGAAAATACCAGTGTTCATCTTGTGTGGTAGCAGATTTACCCTATAATGTATTGTTTTCATATGAGCAGCCATCCATTGTGTTTCAGCTGAACTTCAGACGGCAGATAAAGGAGGAGAGTTATTAATATCTTAATAAATATTTAAGCTAGAATAGTTCGAGAATGGTGTAATGAGGAAACTCTGTCCTTTGCTCTTTTCTTACTCAGTGAACCTTTGCACTTTGTAATGCTACCAGCATGGGATCGTTATAACAGTGCTACCCGAGGATTTCTAATTCTGCAGGGGGCACAAACAATATTATTTGCACTTTGACACATTCTGCTTCATATACATACTATGCATTATACATTCGAGACTGAGTCATGCAATTTCCAAAGCCCTTATTATGAAAGTTAGCATTTTCATTCAACAGTAAAACATGTCAAAAACGCCACAGTACTGTTAAAACAGTACAAATGTGTGTGCCTTTCTGGTGCGAAACAGAAGAATCCAGCGAAAGGCGTGTTAGAATCATCTTAAATTTTAACGTGTTCCTATTAATTGTGGTTTAGCATAACGTTGTGTGTAGGAGAAATACAGCTGTACTGTCTGGTTAAAAGGGTTTGTAACCTGGATGCGAGATTGTCACTAACACCATAAATATTACTGTGTCTTTTGAGGAATATCTCTTCCTACTGAGTATGGCAAACAAAAGGATGCATATACATATTCAAAGTCCCCAACGGGACGCTGGTTTTTCTATCGCTGCTTTTCATAAGGGATGCCGTTCTGCCCGCCGGCCAGACCCTGCTTCTTCAGAGGGGCCACCAGGCTTGTCTCGAGACGGACGATGTTGCTGTGTTGTCCAGAAAGGCGGTCCAGCATCCCCTTGCTGAAAATGAACCTTTTTTTGATACCTCTTTAGCAGTTCCACCTTCTTGTGGCTCTTTGGCTTGATGAGGCATGACATTTGGCTTGGGGAGGGTTGACCCCCAAAACATAACAAGCATGACTCCATCCTGTTTTCTTCTTTGGGCAGCTCTGTGCTTCGCATATGACTGTTGACGTTGGCTTTATTTGATTTCCTTCAAACCGAGGAAAGAAGTAGCGTAACTTTTAGTGAAAGTGTGGGTGGTGGTCTCGTTTCCTGGGCGAATTGACTGAAATCGAGTTTTCTGATGCGGTTGGTGTTTTATTCTGAAAGAATTCTTTGGGTTGTTTTCCTCACAAGGCTCTCGTACAGAGAGTTTTTTGAAACGGAATGAAAAACATCCCCGCTTGGGTGTGTGGCGGGACAAATTGCTGCAATTTACTTGCCTGTGTGGCTTCCGAAACAAACCTGGACCGCCGATAGAGTGCCATTTACTCTGTTGGGCAGAGCTGGTAACGCCGTCGGCGATGGCAGGAGGAGCCGTGAACATAGCGAGCTCTGCTCCACCTTCCCGGCCACAGGCACAGTGGTCAGTCTGTCCAGGCATCACGCGGTGTGAACAAAACGGCGCGACGCCTTATCGGCAACATGTAGAAATAAAATTGCCTCCAGCGCTTGGGTCCGTGGGATGACGTGCGCTGGAGGAACCACCGTTCGTTTGCAGCCTGGGACTTCCCACCAGGCTTAGGGCAACCACAGGCTCTGCGGGGCACCGCGTTGGAGCTGGTGTGGGGTAATGGCAAAGGGCAACTTAGACGTGACCTTTACTCACTGCGTGGTATGACGTTTGACTCACTGGGGTCTTGAAATAAAACATCTTGTCACTCCGCAGAGATATTTAAGGGTGGTGTGTGCATCATAACGACCTCATCAAAGAATTTTGAAAAAGCTGAGTCAGCCTTATGTCGCCTTTGCCAAGGAGGGCAAACCGGTACAGAGAGACGAGATGAAAAATACCCTCACGAGAAGGCATCAACTGCACCCAACGCTGAGTGAAATTTTGTTTGTGTCAAATACGCTGGAGGAATCGTTTCAGGCTGTTAAGTACTAGGAGTAAATATCCCCGGTTGTGTTCTCGTAGGGTCATTGAGATCTGTTGTGATCCGATGAGGAAATGCCATTTGAACTAATTAAAGCTGTCTGGATGATGCTCCCACTTGTGCGGTTAGATTTTCCAGGAATTGGAAGAATGGAACTCTTCCACGATTAAATGTCTTTAAGTATTTTCTTTATTTTTATAGGGGAAAAAAAAAACCCTAATAGCTGGGACACTCAAGAATATGTAAAAGCAGAGCCTTAAAATACAAAATCTCAAATCGTACTGTATTTTTTCACAAAATGAGTACAAATAAAAATGTCTATGGGAGTGTGTAGTGCATTAAGCGTAGTGCTTGAAAGATCAAAGTACTTATTGTTTCATGCTGGAAGTTTCCTTAACTATGAAATAATGTACTTTCTGGCGTACATTATAGCTTGTTAAAGGGACTGATTTGGTCTGGGCAATAAACATCATGTCAAACATTATGGCAGGAAAACCTGCTTAATATGTTTTGTAATAAGACAGAATTTTTTGTTCTTGAAAACATCTGCCAACTGAATTCGCAAGTGAAGACAGAAAATGTCATCAATTCAGTAACAATCTTATAAATTTGGTTTCTTTTTTGTCGATGCAAACCAAGGAGAAAACTTCTTGATAATCAGCATTGACTATAATACTTTATGGAATGATTAAACAAAACCATTTTACTTTTATATAACATGCTAATGAATGCATATGAATTTTAATACTGTTCAGATTTTAACAAGCATATTGCCAGCAGATCATTTTAAAAGCATCTGTTTTTTAATGTGTTGAACGGCGGACTGAGTCAAATAGCTAAATATGTACATACATCCTCTTAAAAAACATATTTCTGTCCTTACTTATACATACTACCGTTTTTTCTTAGACCACCAGAGGCTGCTGCTGTACATACCGGCTAATGCTTCCCCCCAGAAACTTAATACCCTGGCCAACCTTCGTTTATTACTGAACTAAACTGAGAATTTGCTGATCTCTAACCTTTTTCTGTGGAAACAGATCGTCCGGGCTTAAATGCGACACGATTATTCCCTCCATCCTCCGAGCCATCTCCCACTCCCTACAGATTTTCACATTGACAGTGTCTTCTCTATGTTAAAAGACACTTAGAAATGTAAATCAGTATTTATCCCCTTCTAAATGGCATTCACCACTTAAACAAGTATACTGAATGGATTCTGAAATGTTACTAAAGGAAAAAGTATAAATCGCGTAATTTTGTAATAATAGTAATTTGCGATAATGTTGTTGCCACAATAGTCAAAGGATATCAAAGAGGGAAGAAGTAGGAAGAAGTACTTTTATCAGACCAACTGATGGGGTCAGGTTTTCTGGGCAAAAGGAATGAGCCTTTCCTGGGCCCGTGTGCTGGGAATTTCGTCCTTTTTTTTCTTTTTCCCCGCCGAGCTTAGCTGCTTTAATAACTCTTACTGCAAATATTATTTTTTACTGCAGCACAGCGCTATTCATACTAGCAGCACACCAACGAAATCGAATTAAATTTGGACGTAACGCGCTTCTCGTAAATAATTTTTCCCGTTTGCTGCGAGAGATTAAATAGAGAAAGATCATGTGCATCTAATTAATTTGTTTTGCTAAAAATGGATGCGTCGGGGTGATTTGTGCCAGCGTTTAGGAGAAAGTGGTAAAAGGCAGGTTTATTAGTGCACAGTTAAGTGCGCCGCGACCGCTGGTGGGCAGGAAATCCTGGCAAGCGCGCCGGCACAGTTGTGCCATTTCTGCTCATTGTTCGCCGGGGCTGACACGAGGCTCCGCCTGACGGAAGGTCACCCCCGAGTGTCCCCTTGTGTGGGGTGACCTTTCGGGGCCGGGGATTTATTTCGCGCTGGAGACGGAGCCGTTTCCCGGCGTCGCCGCCGTCCCGCCAGCTGCCGCGGGTCTGTCCCCGCGGCCGTCCCCGGGCAGATGCCGGTTGCCTCTGCCCATCCCCGTGACTTGGCAGAGCGCGCGGCCGCGCTCCTCCGGAGCCGGCGTGACTGCATTAGCCTGCTGCTGAGACCCAGCTAATAAGCCCTTTATTCCACCAGAAGAGACAAAATGACAAGCGCGAGGCAGACGGCTCCCAAGAGGTCAGGGACATGCTCCAGCACAGAGGAGAGTCCGTGGCAGACGTGGCTGTCGGGACTCCGGACTCCAAAGTCTCAGCCCAATGTTGATATCGCAATCCCTTTTTTTTTTTTTTTTCCCACCTTTTACAACTGTCGGCATCGCTTTACCTATACCTCTGAAGTAGCACATGGTTTTACTTTGTCCGTATTTACCATTTAAAGCCCCTTACATCCTTATGTTCTTGAGAAATCTCCTTCACTTCTAACCAACAGCAAAATCATCCCGGTGATGGAAAGCCCATGGCAGCTGCATAGAAGCTCCCACGGCTTTACCGTTCTTGTCCCACGTACCGCCGGACCTTCGCAGTTTAAAAAGACTGCGGTTGTGGTGCTGGGAGGTAAACCTGTGGTGACATTCCGGGTGCTGCCAGGGATTTGGGACAGTGGAGAGATGTGGGCGATGTCTTGTAGGACCTGCACCACCCTGGCCCAGCAGCTGGAAGCCAAGCAGAGGGCTCTAAAGCATCTACGATGGCACTGAGCACCTACAGTTAGGTCCCCGCATCATTCCTAAAGGGTTAGATGAGCTTTAAGTCCCTATAGTAGTTTCTATATAACAGGAAAAAGTATGTATATATCGAGTTGGACTAGATGATCTCTAGAGGTCCCTTCCAACTCTGAAAATTCCGCGATTCCGTGATCTTGCATTCTATAGATACTGCAACGAACAGGCATCTTACATTAAATAGCTAAGGTATATAGAGTTTAAACTTCAGTAGTATTCAATCACTTATGCATAGGCTATTTAGCTTGTGCAGTTAAATTAGGTATTTTAAAAAATCCTGAAATTGTAAAGACTTCTTGTGATATGTTTTGCGTCTACCAGTCCAGAAAAGTTATATTTGTCTTCTTTTGCTTGAGCGAGTGAGAAATCGGAGACACCGATAATCACCGAAGGAAGATTTTGCATCTCTTCAAGAGCGCCACTGGCTCTTCTTTCTGCGATACCCTCCCTTTGTTCTGCGTTTCACAAGTGTGGTTTAATCAAAGAAAAGGAATAAATCGGGGCCGTCTAGCTTTGGTGTCTTTCAAACATGCGTTACATGATGCCGACAAAACCTGCATTGTTAGATCCGGCTCCTAAAACGTGAGGCAAACCGTGTGAGCTTCCAAAAGAAAGGACCAGCTTGCAGCTCTCCTCCCACCACGAGCTGCGCGGTGCTCCCGTCGTGCTAAAAAAGACCGTCTCTCACAGGTCAGATGAGTCCTCCTTCCCTTCAGTCGGGATTCGGGATGGGTAAACCTGGCCGGTTAGCGAGCTAACGGTGAGGAGAACTAGCTCAGCAGAAAGCGGACCTACTTGTTGAAGGCAAAGGTGAATAAAATTATTCAGACTTCTCGTACTTGGATACTGCCGGTCTTTGATTGTAGAGCGATGGCAGCGAAGGACTGAAAAGACCTCGAAGGTCTTCTGGTCCATCCTCCTGCCGGTACAGATTGCTCTCTGCAAGGATCCTTTATCATTTATCTAACAGAATCAAAGGGTGATATCCTTTTAGCTGATACCCAAAACAAGGATGGTGTCCTTTAACCGACTGCACGCAGCTGCACATTTTGATGCTGGATTTCAGTGCGTTTGGGAAAACTGGCAGAAAAAAATTTAGCAGGGTCTCAAGTGGCAACATAGACCTTTTTGCAAAACTTGGAAATTCTTCACTATTTTTTTTTTCATGGGGACCAGTCGGCCATAAGAGCCTTGGTACAGTGAGAGGTGATGAACCTTAATTTCTGAGATAAATATATGTAGTCATCTTAAGATGAATGGTGCTGTTGCAAAATAAACCTTTTCTGTGGGGACGCACCACCCCGCCCCGCTCCCCTAGAAATATTTATGGGTTTTGGGTAGGGGGATATAAGGACTGTACCACGGCGCGTGGAGGTCAGGAAAACAACATTTGTGGAGTCCTAGGAAATGAACGTCAGCAGACAGGGGACCGGGGCACAGGATGCAGGGTACGTTCAAGGATGTTGTTTTCACCTCATCTGGTGCAGAAAACAAAGTGGAAAATTCAGGAAAAAAATTATGAAAAAAAAAAAATCTAGCTTTTGGGATTAAGATAAATCTGGTAGTTCCTCTGTAGTCTGCTTGGCTGCCTGCGGCAGTGACGGCTGCCAAAGGGGCTAGAAGTAGTGGAGGAAACAGTGGCATGGACGAATGTGGAGTAAACTGCCCAGAAAACCCGTCAGTTCCTACCCTGCAATCCATAGGTGGCCGACGATTTCAAAAATCAATTATTACAGCCCTTTCATTCGTTACATTTCAAAATCCTTTACGAGTGAAGGATTTTACTAACTAAAATCCTTACTTTTTGTGAATTTACTCACTGTGCGCTGTTATTTTGAATTATTTACCTCTCGAGAACAGGGTTTATCTTTTTAATCAGCTCACTGTCATCCCTATACAGGCGAAGAAATATGCCTTATTGTGAGCTCTGAGGAGAACGGAGTCATGACCTCCGTTCCTGCTATGCCTTAGTGAACTCCGTAGCCGATCAGCACGCCCTGAGAACTACCTTTTACCACCTTCAGAGCGGTTAAATTCATTCTCATACTGTCCAGACAGAAGCCTTTCCTAAGGTAGTCCGTTTTGTGGTATCTCCGGCCATGAACTCATCTAAATTTTGAGACGTCTTGCCGTTCCTTTCTCAGCTGAATCCTTATTTTACCCTTCTCCCCCTGGCGAAAAGGAGTTGCTAAACTGATCAAAAATGGCTTTTGTCTTTCGTGGTCGGTGGTGTCGGTAGCGGGTTTTCTCCCCTGAATGGGCTGCATGCTGTTCAGCCGCACTCTTCCACACTTCGTTATTTAGCGGTTGATTCTCATTCTCTTTCCCTGTGTTTTTTGATCAGGACTCGGCAAGAGTGAGTTTGTCAATACACAACGAGGTATATTTTCTTTATTATCAAGTAATACTCGATTTTTAGTTAGTTTTCCCAATAGATGGCACTGCTTGGAGAGAAACTACTGAATAAAGTAAGACCGACTTGCATTTAGAGTGTGTTGAGGAGCCTTGAGTTTTTCTGGGCTCTTAAGCAACAGTTTGGGAGCTTCTAGGTTGGTACTTTTAGCAAAAACGTGGGGTGGGAAAGGTATCACAACTGCTTTGAAGGGGTTCTTCAGAAAGGAAGGGACGTCCCCGGGTTAGTAGCTGTTGACAGATGTAATCGCGATTCTTCTGCTACTGGTGAGTAATTATGGGGACCGCACATCATGGTCGCGCGGGCTCCAGTTGCCGTTCTGCTGTTGGAGTGTGTAGCAGGAGGGGTCCTCGGTTCACCGTCGCGATGTGCTGAAATAATTTGCCACGCGTCCGGCCAAGTGTCACTTTTTCAGTCCTTTAATAAAATACCGCTCCTGGTTGCTAAGCCTCTACACCTCTGAAAAAAAACCCAGCAAAGATATTATGTCTGTTTTTGCCGCGTCCTTATTGAATTAGGGAGTGAGTGGAAGAGTTGCTCCAAAGACTTAATTTACAATTTAAACATTGTCCGGTATCACTTAAATTCGAGTCCATCGTTATACCTATAATACAATGTGAGTTATGTGGGGCAGTTCCCCCTTACACACATACACAACTGCCCGCACATGTGTGTGCACACTGGCACAACCAACACCGGAACACACAAACCCTACACACATTGGTGCTTGTTCAGCGTGGGCTGGAAAGTTTCCTTTTTACCGAAAGCCGAGATTTCATTGGTGCATCCTGTCATACGTTAGAGCAGGAAGTTTAACATGGAGTTGATTCGGACAATACAGGTGATACTCCATAAGCATCTGCAACGTGTTTGTTCTTTCGGACTGGTGTTCCCTTCCAGGATGGTTTTTCACTCCTATATCTCCTGTCTTTTCCACCTGCTGTGTAACTGAATAATCTGATTTCATGGATCTTGCAAGTTCAGCCTATATCCTAGAAAAGTGGGCAATTGACATTATCACTTGATTGTGTCACAGCCGCTCTGTTCTTAACCTGGGAAAACAGAAGCCTTAATTGCATGTAGACGTTAAGAAGACGGATATTTATTTCTTTTAGGAATCTGGTTTGCTGAGGAGTTCTTTTGAAGTTAGCAAATTAAGTAATAAAGAAATCTAGCAAAGCTTCGGCTGCGTAAGTAGTTTTGAAAGGTTTCAAGGTTCCGCAATTAACTTCGTGGTCTTACCCTGCGATAAGTCTCTGCCCTCGCACGTTCCGCCTTGCAGTACACCTCTCCGAGCCTCCGGGTACTCCACTTTCCCCGTTGGTTGAAAAATGAACACACACGTTTGATGACAGGACTGTGTTTTTCATCATGTGTCCTTTGCACTGGCTGCCAAAAAAACAGGGTAGGCTTATGTGTAATGGCTGTTCCTTATTTTTAAACCCTGAACCAGTGAAGACCTTGGCCGTGCATGAAATCCTCCTCGTTGGGATGTGTCAAGCTTTCAGACGCCGCGTGCGGTGTAAGGCTCTGACTGCTTTGCCTTAAGTGGGCCAATGAGTTACTGCTGCAATAGGTCTTAAAACACCACCACCTGATTTGCTCGTGGAGCCCACTTGTCTTAAATACCTTTTCGCCGCTGTTGGCTGTTCGTTCGTTATGTTCTTTCACCGGTTCCTTTCCCTCTCTCTTTTGAACTACCCCAGCTGACGGGTAGTGTTTGGCTGATATTTAAATGGATTTTTGTCCTGATGGGCACCAGATAGTATCATCACAGGAGTGGAAGTTCAGATACTGTCGTACAGTTGTGGTAAATAACCGTGACGTGATTTTCTAACAACATTATGGAGTAACACCTATTTCTACCCAAAGATCAAGTGACCAGGCAAAATTCAGGTCTCCTAGACGTGAGCAAAGACAGGTTGCAGCTGCAAAAAGGGGACCACTGCCTCAGTTGCGCTGGGGGTCCACAGAGCATACAAAAGTTGGAAAAAAAAGGGTTATGACATGGAAATACTGTAAATGCTTTTGTGTCTGGAGTGGCAGTCATCTGCAGGAGCTCTCTGGAGTGTGTTCAAAGTCACTCTGTGCCTCAAATGCATGTGGTTCGAGGTTTGGAGAACTTCCACAATGCGTGTTTTTACACTTCTTCGACGCTGGAACTGCAGAGCTGACTCTGTTTGCTTTTGATGGGAAGTACCAGTCACGGCACTGGTGGCCAGTCGTGGCTGACACTGCTTTGGGCGAAGTGTTGGACCAGATGACCTGCAGAGGTGCTCTCCAAGTGATGTGGTTCCATGGTTCGAGATTACTAAGTTCCACCTCAGCCCTCAATGAAGCATTTAAGTTATGGATGGGCTTTGTGGACGTTGTGAAGAAAGGCAAATTTCCCTGTCTTAGAACATTTGGTATTACTGAGGTTGTGGTTGGTGATCCGCTTACAAAGAGCAGCCTCGGGTAATTGAGACCAGGAAGCCTACCTAGCTATTAGCGTGGTTAATACCACGTGGCCTTGCACAGGTACTGCGGTGGAAGCGCGCCTTGAAAGATACAAGCCCCTCCAGGCAGGCGGTGGTGTTTCTTGGCATTTTTAACACGGGCGCGTTGGGCACAACATTCAGGATTTCTTCAGAGATCAAGAAATTCCCCGAGCCAGATCGTCTGCTTTAATTTGCTGAAGGCCCTTAGAGCAGTGCAGCAGTAGGAGTTTTTTTCACAGATGTTCTCCAGATGTTACTGGCATGCCCACTTTTGAATAATGGGAAGGATACAAGTACTGACCGTGTCCTTCCTACTCCCTCTCCTTTGTTATTTCTTTGGCAAAAAAGGGTTTTGTCTACATTGTTAATTTGAGTCCACAAACTTTCATTTTAAACTACAAAGCAGTTCTGGAGTTTCGGGAAGAGAAAAAATACTCCGTGACATTCAAATTGATTATTTGCCAAGTGTGCCTTTAGAAGGGGATAGACATGGCAGAATTAGAAAGGCTGCAACTTTATTAAAGCATTAGTGAACAGCAGTTTAATTAAGCCTGTGCGCAACCGCTTCTTAGGTTTTGTCTACACTGTTAATTTCAAAGTGAGACCCAAATCTATATGGCAACTGCAGCCCAGTGCGTTCACTGCAGGTTGACTTCAAGCCCTTGAACACACCACCACAACAGAAGTTTCTCTTCATCTCTTAAACCTGTGCCCGTGTTCGTTAAGGGTTATGAATCATTTAAGGTACTCCTGTCCAGTTTTCTGTGTGAATGCTGTTCACTGGACGGAGTCTGCTCGTGCAGACACCTGCGTTGCCACCTCCAAAACTTGGAGGACAGGCAGTTTTGGGTATTCTGGCGTTATGCTGGGATATCGGGCAGAGTGAATGTGATCACAGTTTGGGGGATTTCCAGGACATCTGGTACCTGGCAACTATCAGTTCTTACTGCTCATTGTAAGCTTGATTACTAAACAACATTTAAGATTTAAAATATGTTAGTATAGAAACATTTGCACTAACAGAGCTAAACTACAAAAATAGCAAAATACATTAGACGTGGATTGTTAAGCAGCATTCAACTGTTGTTAGCCATGGGAGCTGTCAGAGCCCTTCCAAAGTCTCAGTTAGCTTGAAGATCTGGTTAATCAGCTCCTACGGGACATCCAGGACCAGAGACAACTTACCCAGACCGTTCTTGGGCTTACAGCTTTTTTTTACTGCCACCATTAAGGGCAGATCCTGCAGTTGCCCAGGGCTGTTCTTCTGCACAATGTCTTTCTTCTGCAGTGCAGGATGGAGTCTCTACTGCCTCTCTTTTCCTCTTGATCCGCACTTCATTCCCTGTCACCAAGCACCGGGACATTTTGTGGCAATACGAGGATGTGGTTGGACTCCAGGTGCCCACCCAGCAGCTCCATCACTCCTCTCCTTGACTGGACAGAGGAGAGAAAATACGACGGAAGACTCATGGGTCGAGATGAGGACAGGGAGATCATCCAGCAGTTACCATCACGGGCAAAACAGACTTGACTTGGGGATATTAATTTAATTTATTGCCAGCTGACAAGGGAGCAGGATAATGAGAAATAAGAACAATCTCAAAACACCTTCCCCTCACCCCTCCCTTCTTCTTGGGCTCAAGTTCACTCTCAGCTTCTCCACCTCTTCCCCCCACGCGGCGAAGGGGGACGGGGAATGGGGGTTGTGGTCAGTTCATCACACGTTGTCTTTGCTGCTCCTTCTCCTCCATGGGTGCAGGTGGGTATCTGCTCCACCTCACAGAAGAAGGACCTGAGTTATTAAGCAGGAGGAGGTGCTCAATGAATAACACCTCTCTTTTCCTGATAAATTTTATTGGCTTTGCATCATCGTTGATGAGCAAACGGGATTTGTTTTCAGAGAGAGTCTGGTAATGGGGCGGCATGGCAAAGCCCAGCAAACAGCTGAAATGGGATTTGGCATTTATCAAATAAGTAGAGGGGGCTTTTGTTAGGATTGTGGTCTGTTTTCGTCCTGATGTGATGTTCTATAGCGAACTCATACAAACTTTGATGAGAGATGTTGGTGGACTAATCTGTAAGACGGATAATATGGGTGCATCGTGATACAGAGAAGTTTAACAAAAGGAACTGAAAGAGTAGAGTTATTTTTAATTAAAGCACAATAAAATCCAAGCTTCCAAAACTAAGTAACGGTTTGAATGGGTGCAGGTTGCAGATGCTGAATCCCCTTAATCCTTGTTTTAAAACACGTCAAACAAATGGTGTTGGTTAATAAAGGATTAAAATGGCATCAAGGACCATTTATAACAGTAACAAAAGCTCCATCCATGTGGGTTTTCGAGGGTTTATTTTTCTTACCCCACCCACCAGCGTAGACATCATGGGTTACATATTCTATAGAAGATATATATTATTCTCCAGATCTTTGGTTATCTCTGGAATTTCTGTTCCGTTATTGTTCAGTCTATGATCTCAATAAGACCCCCAATGTTTGGCCTGTGCCGCCTGAGTTAGAAGATTGCTCCCAATTTTCCAGTTAGGTCAACCAAAAAAATTAAGATATGATGGAAGGTCAGTGGAAGAAATTCATATCAAAACAACTGCTCACCATGTCATTATGACAACCTGCTGTAACAAATGTGCTTCTGTTTTAACTTATGACAATTAATTGCTAAAAGTAATTTAATCTGACAGTGGCAAGATGTTGAAAGACTCGTGAAGATGTCATAAAAGCGACCTTTCTGCCCATGTGCAACCAAAAGCCATTTTTAACAAGGAGCCTCAAAAACAGTACAACTTCTTTTGTACTTTGTTAATTAGTTATTGATTTGAAACAATGCTCTGCCAAATATTGTCAGATTAGCTAGACGCCAGCAAGGTCACGGTGTGACAGTCTAGTCCTGATAATCTTATGGTATATAAGAATTCTTTTTTCTCTGAACCTTTTGTTCTGATATCCTGAGAATTACATTTCCTGGCTTTAGCATTTGTGCTAATTTAAAATACAGCCAAGCTGTCTGTTACGGAGTTGGGTGTTTTGAGTTGTTAAAAAATGACACTGCGTTAGAGGAAAAATCGCTAGTGATCTAATGTCTGATGATCTTCGGCGGCGGCGGCGATGCACCGCTGCGGCAACGCCGACGCCAACGCCCCCGCTAATCTGAGCGGAAAAGAGCCCCCTTTAGTAAAATGGTCAGCGCGAGGGAGTTGCAGGGTTCGACCCAGAGGTAGAACGAGCAAGTCCTGGGGTTGTTTAGCGACTCATCGGGATTAAAGATCCTTTCCTTGCTTACATTGCTGCGAAACAAAAATAACGGAGGTGGGTCCGGCCGGGAAAACTGAGAAGCAGAATCAAGGCTTGAATAGCTCAACATTCAACTTTTCACATCGCTGAGACGAGAACCAAGAGAAAACGCAAATCTGAATTTCAGATTGTGTTTGTCATCTGTTTAGATAATTGTTTTATAAGCTAATGGCAGTTACTTCAAATACAATTAATTATAGTATGCCACATATTAAGGTACTTCAGCAAATCTTTATAACCGTACATTAAATAAATAGTATATCAGCTTACTTAAAGCACTGAGCGCTTTGCTGTCTTTATTAGGAGAAATCAAATAGCTTTGAGCCTGTTAAATCTTTCTTTCACTTAAATAACTGCTCTTGAGTGTATGTAATAAATAGAGACAGAGACGTCAAGAAGAAAAATACAGGGCGAAGCCGTTCTATTTAGTTTAACTCATGTAAGAGATATAAACTCTGAAACAGAGACTTTACAGCTGAGCTTTGTTCTGAAACCATAGCTGTTAATGAAAATACTAAGTTGTTGTTTTACTTAAATGTGTTGAAGTTTGTTAGATTCATTGTTTCCTGTGGTGGGGAAATCTGCATTTTTCTTGGCCAAAATGCTATTTTTCTTGCAATACCATGGTTGAAAAAAATGTCTGTTTCTCATTACAACATATAAACAGATTGAAAGAACTGGAAAGTAAAATAGTCTTTAAGTACTTTAGGAAATAGAAAAATAACACTTGTGCATGACTTCCATTAGGAGTTTTTGAATGTTTCGGATGCATTTGTTTCAAAAGAAATTGTTTTTAGTGTTTAGAAAAAGGCATGTAATCATTTAAACAACTGGCATGATCTCTCTTTGTGTCTTGCAAAGATAATTCTTTTCGTAAAAGTATTGTATTCCTTTTTATTTACTCGCCCCCACAATTAATCTATTAATTGCCAGAAACATGTCTGGTCGGGAGGACAGCTGTGAAGATACAACCTGATGGTTTGTTTTAGAAGTGCTCTTTTGTTCTCTTCAGTCGCACAAAAGGCCGTCTTTGGTGAAGTTCGTTACGTTAGGCAGAAATACGTTGTGGGCAGAACCTCGATCCCGGGGGTTGAGTAGTTTGGAAAGAAAGAAGTAGGAGGAGGCATAAAAAAGGTGCGTGTAAAATGTGGGGCTACGTACGAGTAGTGTTGTACTGAAACGCAACTGCCCCATTGTTTGGGTGCTTTTACCAATTGGAATCTCTTTGGCCAAACTGCTGTAGTTGTTGTTTAAATTGGAATACGTCAGTCCACCCGCAGAGGTTGGCGGGTACCGTGCTTGGAGCATCGTGGCCCGGGGATTTTCGTGTCTATGGCACAGGTATTTGTCAACAGCCGCGGTACGGCTGTGCGGTGGGACCGGTCTGAGGAGTTGTTACCATGAGTTTCCCCACGCAGGATTTCCAAGCTGTTTGCCAGAAGGTGCTGCTTCAAACTGGGGCTTCCTTCACCTGGAACCCTGCAAGTTGCGTGGAAAGGGGGGGGGGAAATATCAAAAAAGCAAAAATCCAGAAGTCTGTCAGAGGGCTAAAAGGGAAATTAGTTATTTTTTTTCTAAAGTAAAACTTCCTTTGATTCATTTCCCTCCTTCCTCCTATTCTCTTCTCCTGCACCTCTTTCCTCTCGGTGAGTCAGCAATGTTCTCGTCCCCAGACTTAAAAAAGGCAAATGTCATATTTGTGTTTATTTGCGTTCTTGTCTTAATGATAAAATAATTAGGTTAGGTGACTCCTACTGTGTCTGTCGATTTGGAAACAATCTGAACAAAAAGGATACCGCCGATATCCAGGGGCAAGATCTGTTTTGAAGGCTTTTAACTGTTTTCCCTCCAGCTCAACAGGGAGCAACTGGCCACTAAAAAAAAAAAACAAAACCCCAACCATTCATTTAAAATACCAACCCCCAAGCTTTTGCTAGGGATGATAATTAAGAGCCGCGGAGAAACTGTTTTTGTCTGAATTTTCCTTCTTTTCGCTCTCCTTTCCCGCACTTTACCAGAAGACGGTTGGGTGGTGTTGACAGGACATGCCAGACTCCAGCAGAAGTAATAACGGGAAAATCCAGACTGGAACAACAGCCTGACAAAGTTGTCTTACCCTGGCTGACAGGCAGATACTTTTAACCGGGGAGACGACGCTATAATAACTTTTGAGACTTAATTAATTTAGCCTGAGCTCTGGGTTTTGCTTTATAAACAGCAAATCCCTTCAAGTTACAAAGCGCCTTGAATTTCCTAATAGAAGGCTGAAGACGTAGGGAGAGCGTTTGAACACAGCCTGGCAGCGGAAAGCGTTCCCCACGCAGATGGGCCGGGTCTCTGCGCGTGGGGTCACTGCACGTTGAACAACGCAGGTAATGTTTTCTGCAGACTTCGGTTATTTTTGCACGGACCTGCAGCCAAACTCAACCACCGTTGGGGTTTTTTTTGACTTCCAGTTCAAATGCAAATCTAAGAAATTTCACCTGTAATGCGAGACTCTTACCAAATGCTGGTGTATTCTTGTAACATCGGCGAGGTCATAGAATCGTAGATGGGTTTCCAGCCCATCTGCTGCTGAATGGAGAGGTGGTGGGAACCCATACTCTGCTTGTAGCTGCTCTAGGAAAGCTCCTCAGCCAGGCACTGAGAAAGACAGAATCACAGAATCACAGAATGGTTTGGGTTGGAAGGGACCTTGAAGATCATCTCATTTGAACCCCCTGCCCTGGGCAGGGAGACCTCCCACCAGCCCAGGTTGCTCCAAGCCCCCTCCAACCTGGCCTTGAACACCTCCAGGAATGGGGCAGCCACAGCTTCTCGGGGCAACCTGCGCCAGGGGCACACCACCCACATAGCCAAGAATTTCTTCCTAATATCTGATTTAAATCTCCCCTCTTCCAGTCTGAAGCCATTCCCCCTCGTCCTATCACTACATGCCCTTGTAAAAAGTCCCTCCCCAGCTCTCCTGTAGCCCCTTCAGATAATGGAAAGCTGCTCTAACGTCTCCGCGGAGCCTTCTCNAGAATCACAGAATGGTTTGGGTTGGAAGGGACCTTAAAGACCATCCAGTGCCACCCCCCTGCCCTGGGCAGGGACACCTCCCACCAGCCCAGGTTGCTCCAAGCCCCGTCCAACCTGGCCTTGAACACCTCCAGGGATGGGGCAGCCGCAGCTTCTCTGGGCAACCTGCGCCAGGGGCTCACCACCCTCACAGGGAAGAATTTCCTCCTAATATCTCATCTCAATCTCCCCTCTTCCAGTTTGAAGCCATTCCCCCTCATCCTATCACTGCATGCCCTTGTAAAAAGTCCCTCCCCAGCTCTCCTGTAGCCCCTTCAGATAATGGAAAGCTGCTCTAAGGTCTCCCCAGAGCCTTCTCTTCTCCAGGCTGAAGAACTCCAACTCTCCCAGCCTGTTCTCCCAGCAGAGCGGCTCCAGCTCTCGCAGCATGTCTGGGGCCTCCTCTGGCCCCGCTCCAACAGGTCCATGTCATTCTGATGTTGGGAATCCAGGACTGGACACAGTATTCCAGGTGGGGTCTCACCAGAGCGGAGTAGAGGGGCAGAGGTCCTGCCAGGGCAGGGCTCTGAAGGCCTCCTGCGAAGACCTATGTGTACAGTATTGGGTCAGTGATGCATTAATGCAGCTGAGACGACTGACACCTCTGTGAAGAGTAACTGTGGGCGCTGACGACTTCACTCCATGGTTTCACACCGTTGTTTGCCTGTTGGAATGTCATAAATGAGGGCTCGGAGGCAGGTCCCATGGCCGAGAGAGTGCAAAGAGGGTTTTGATTTCCGTGTTAGTTGAGGGCTTAGCTGGGAAAACTCTTCTCTGGCTTGGAGTTGCTTCGTTTTTTCTCTTGCGTGCAATAAAGCGGGATGTAAAGGGGGAAAGTAACTCCCTCCTGCGGCCCCGGGGGAGGTCAGGATCCGAGTTCCCTACGTTCCCACATATATATAGCGTAGCGCTGAATTTTATTTCCTGACCGCCATCACCAGGGAAAGCCCAGCGTGCGTCTGAAGTGGGGAAAGTGGGACAGGATCTGAAGTCGTCTTGGATGGTAATTGCGGTGGGAGCTGGGGACAACCCGGGGGGGAGGGGGTGCCCTGGGGAGGAGCCAAAACGCGCCGTGTAAAAAAAAAAAACCCATCTAGGCAGCGTCGGTCCTGCGTTAGCTAAAACGTGTCGTTTCAAACCCAATCTTAGCCACCGTGCCGCAGCAGAGCGTGGGTGTCCCCGCGTCCTCCCCAGCCACCCCTCCACCCCCGTGGCCCCCATGGTGGCAATTTAAACGTTGTCTCGGTCTGCCGAATGCGGTTTTGTTTCACGTCTTTTGCGCGGCTATTAAGAGACGCCAGATATCGCGCGTGGAATGTAATACTCGTTTAGCAGATCTGTCGAGATTGCCTGCTTTCCTGATAAATGGCCAGGAGTTCTGGAGGTGGGTCTACTCTCTAACTTAATATGATGTGTATTTAACTGCAATATGTAAGACTTCTGGTCTTCCTCTCTGCCACGGACTGTATACAAACAACATCTTTATTACCAGGGCTTCACGAGCAATATTGGGAACGCTTCCATCACTGGCCCGCTTCACCAATAAAATAGGCGCAAGAAATTGCACAGAATCACCTCGAATAGGTCTGGGAATAAGGCTGAGATCCGTAATATGAAAAATGCAACCTTAAGTCACTTTGCCATATTGCTTTCCGAAGGCGCGTGCCAAATAATAACCTCGGCTCTGCTATTTATATCCGCGGCTCCACAAATGACCAGGCTTCGCTATTGTGATACCTGGTCTCTCCTCCTGTCTCAAAAGCAGCTGCTGCCTACTGCCGGAGTATATGTCGTGCCCCCATCGCAGAAGGTGCCCTTAAAACGGTAATATAGCCATTTTATTTCCCCAATTATTCCTGCGAGATAAGTGGAAGAGGATGGCGTTTTTACATCCCAAGGCTCTTGGTTTAATCCCTGCTAAATTCATGCGTTAGGAAAAATACAGTGTCACTCTTCCTGAATGCACACGAACACAATTGCTGGTTAAAATAACGTAACTCAGCAGTAACGCGTTGGCATTATTTTAGTGTTGAACCTTTGCAGATTCGATGCTCTGTGCTTCCGCAGAGCTACACCGCAGACGTTGGTGACCATGGGCCCGCTCTGCCACCCGCACGGCTGATCAAATCTTGCTGGGCGGTGATGTTTTAGTGTGGCGAAATACGCAAATAAAATTTGTACAGCACCCGTGGAAGAAGGGGGGAAAGAAATGTGTCCTCCATCCAAACTTTCAAGGCCGAAGCATCAGCTGTCTGTGATTTTATCTCTTCTCCTCTTGTTTTCTCTCAAGTCACCTCCTTTCCACTCAACTCCAGTCATCCACTGCTCAGTCTCCGTTACCCTTTCTTCCCGGTGCTTCTATCAAGACCCACTAAACTGAATTTCAGATGCACGTTGACAGATTTGAGACGTGTTACAAATTTACCTCCACCCTCACTTTTGCTCCTGTGTCTTCCCCCCCAGTCACGGCTGTTTTGCCGCTGAGATGATCTTATCACAGAATCATAGAATGGTTTAGGTTGGAAAGGACCTTGAAGATCATCGAGTCCCAACCCCCCTGCCATAGGCAGGGACACCTCCCACCAGACCAGGCTGCCCAAGGCCACCTCCAGCCTGGCCTTGAACACCTCCAGGGATGGGGCCTCAACACCCTCTCTGGGCAACCTGTGCCAGTGCCTCACCACCCTCAGAGTGAAAAACTTCTTCCTAATGTTCAATCTAAACCTGCCCTCTTCCAGTCTGAAGCCATTCCCCCTCGTCCTATCACTCCATGCCCCAGTAAAAAGTCCTTCCCCAGCTCTCCTGTAGCCCCTTTAGGGACTGGAAGGCCGCAGTAAGATCTCCCCAGAGCCTTCTCTTCTCCAGGCTGAACAGCCCCAACTCTCTCAGCCTCTCCTCATAGGAGAGGTGTTCCAGCCCTCGGATCATCCTCTGGACCCGCTCCAACAGGTCCATGTCCTTCTTGTGTTGGGGCCTCCAGAGCTGGATGCAGTACTCCAGGTGGGGTCTCATGAGGGTGGAGTAGAGGGGCAGAATCACCTCCTTTGACCTGCTGGCCACACTTCTTTCATCTCATCTCCTGCAGCTGGACTGACCCCAGTGTAGAAGGCAGCTCACCACCATCCTTCCTGAAAGTCCAGTTATTTAGGAGTTCTGCAAGAGCCAGCCCATCTTGGTGTATGTGTATCTCCATCTCCGTAGCACACAGACCAGTGCTAGCCACTTCAGTAAGTAAAGCAGAAATACAGTTCCTGCTGCTAGGAGATGTCCTGCTGCCTCCTGGCATCACCTCTCGGGCTGGAGTAGGAGATGTTTCAGAAATACCTCTGCAAGACTGCTCCCAGCTCTGTGATTAAAACACTAAAAAAGATTTTCAGGTAGATGAGGTGCTTCCTAATACACTGGAATTTCTCCAATAGAGATCAAACGTTGTTAAATGGCCTGAGCTAGGCACTTTAAAAGTCTTGTCTTCAGGTTCTTATGCTGCACAAAAATATTAATACGAGATCTTTGCTTCCACTTTTTTTCCTGTTTGCAGTTTCTATCCTTTCCTTACTTTCCTCCTCTTAAAAAAATCACGTACCAGAGCTGCTGTCTTTGGGGGAAAAAAATCACATGCTGGCTGTTTTTTTGGCTTCTGTTGCAGCTTTCCTCCCTTCAAAGCCTCTTAGACCTTGTCCTGCACTGAGGCTTTGGAGCTGCTCTGGTTGTAATAAGCCATCATACGATTTCATTATATTCCGTCATAATGAAATAGTTTTTGTCTCGCGTAAGGCAAATATTTGCAAAAGGAGTGAGGACGATGCAGCAGGTGATGAGCATCGTTTAGCGCTCGTAAGGGTGCTGTTGGGGGAGGAAAAAGAGAGGGCGGCTGTTGGGAAAGGGCCGTGTCAGAGCAGGAGGTGGTGCAGTAGAAGAGACGTGGTACCACCTTTTTTTATTTAAATTTGAGGGTCGTGAAAGAATGGAAAATGTCTAAGGAGAAGTGAAGTGTAAATGGATGTCCGGGGAAGAAGGGAGTGCGGTGGTGGGAGGAGGTGAGGAGGACACCAGAGCTGCGAGGGGCAAGACAGGGTATTCCCAGCGGTGACAAACCCCAAGTGTCCATCTCTGGGTTGTTGGGTTCTTCAAAGTGCTGAAGAGTTGTTTTTACCTCTGCTGGTATTACAGCAAGTGGCAGAGTTCCTCCAGATTTATTTGGTACTTAATTATGCCAGAGCTTCACAAATGCTGCCCGTGGCAATAGCAAGGATTAGAGTCTTCTCCATTCGTTTGTCTCCAAAATTCGCCACCCATGCGTTCTGGTGTCTACGTACATGTACATACATACGTAAACTTGATGATGAAAGTCTTGCGTTCTAGCCAAAGAACATTTCCAGTGAAATCCATTTAATTTTTACTGGATGTGTTACTGAAGAGTGCTGCAAAATGTGGGTCAGGTTGTGGTAATCAGGAATTGTATAGCAGCAGGGAACAAACTGCACCCCTCCGCTGTTTATTTCAGACCTCCAAACACAGGATTTTCTCTTCAAAGAGCAAGTTTTTTGTACGGAAAATATGTCTTTTATTGTATGGAATATGCCAGTGTTCGCCAGTTGCCACTGAAAATGCTGTTCCATCCTGGGTTGTTTTAGTGACAAACTGCTACTTTTCTAAGTTGTGTTTTTATATTGTTATATTCATGTTATATATCAATGTAATGATTTTTCAGAGGAGTTGGGGGAAAGAGCTTGCCTGCCCCGAGGCTCACTGAGGCAATGGGACGAGCTGTACACAACCGCAAAGGTTCTGCTGGTGGGGCGGGACCTGACATCTCCAGGGAGGGGTGGGAGACAGGAGACCCGAGCCCTCTCCATCCCTCTGCCTCCCCGACAGCGTGCGGTTCTGTTCTCCCGTATTTAACACATGTACCATACTTGTTTACAGTAGCTCGTCGAGCTAGAAGGAGAAATTGTTTTGCTGTGATAAGCGGTAATTATAGAAACCACCTTCAACTGAATTGTTGAAAAGCTATTCGGTTGTATGGCATATTTCCATATTTGTATGCATTTCACTTGTNAAAAAAAAAAAAAAAAAAAAAAGTGACTCCAACTCCTTGATTTAAAAAAACAACAAAGTAAAAGGAGAGAGCTGTCACCGCAGCTCAAAACTAATTTGATTTTCTTGATTTGATTTTTTTTTTTTGAGTTTTGATGAGTTAGAAGTTTAAGGTGGGATCTGAGCTGCTCTGCCACAGTACAGTCTGTAGTGGTTCAGTGCCTCCAGGTCTTGCCCCATCTGTAACTTTTCAGCAAAAGGTTACTTTAAAAAAACAAACAAACAAACAAAAAAAACCCCACTAAACAACAAAAAAAAAAAAGTAAAATTTGGCATTGAAACAGGAAATATGTGAACCTGTCACAGTAAGCAGTCTCAAAGGGCAAGCTGCTTTGCAGGAGCTAATTAACCTTAGGAAATAATTACACAAATATGCAAATGTTGTTTAGATAATTCCATGTGTTATCAACTCAGGTAGTCCATCATAACTGCAGACCTTGCAGTGTCTAGGTGTTAGAATCTGGCATAGTTGATAAGGCTTCGGCTGCTGCATCACTTCGGCTTGGTATTTAACAATTAATGACTGTGATATTACATTAGTAAATTCAACCTGTGTTTTGAATGCGGCAGAACGTAACACCGCATTCACTGTGTGCACGCTGCTTATCGGTCTGTTCCTAATGGCTCCAGCCGTTAAAATGTTATATACCTTTCAACTCTTGGTGCCGGCGATAGTGGGAAAAATGACAGACCAAACTCTGGTCGCTTCCTCCACTTTTTTGCGCAGTGAACGGCCCGAAAATTTACCCACAATCGTTTTGGGTTTTCAAGCACTTAAAACCTGTTACAGAGAGAATGTTATATCTTCAAGCCTGTTTTCTCAAAGCTTTTTTTTCCTCTTTTCGAAACAAGACGAGGAGCAGTGTTTTATACAAGTCTGTTTCTGTTAGCATCGCATCAACCCCAAAATGACATAGCCGTGGGCTGACCATTCTTGGTGTGATCCCCCCAAAACTGAGCCAAGCCAGTCCCAGGATGCCCGGGACATCCCTAACCCCCTCCGGGACCTGAGCCGAGGACCAGCGGATCGGCGACCGGCATCCTCCTCCCTACCGCAAGCTGCTGCTTCAAGCAGCTGCAGGAGAGGTTCTGGCCCTGGGATATTAAATGGCTTCAGATATATGAGAAACATGAATTTATTAATCATTGTAATATTATTTTCCTAGACTGTACTATTAAACTATTTGATTAAACTTGATATTAAAATGAAAAGCTCTGTATTAACCATTTATGATCAGTTTTTGAGCAATTATTATTTTGGTATAAAAAGTGAGACATTTTTATACGTAGTTTAGCGGTACTGTTTAAAAAAATACCAAAAAAAAAAAACCAAAACAGTCTTTTACCACTGGAAGGAGGAATCTGTTCTTAAACCGGTCCGTGTGGATGCTCATCTCTTCCACGTGAAATCGAGTTTCATTCTATTTGCAAACGCCTGGCGATCCTTTCTCATTCAAAAGGGGTATGTCCGTGTGGCGAGAGCATCTTTTCGATTAGCCCAATGCACCAGTCATTAACCGAATCCGAAGCTAATATCTGGCTACCTATATTCTGTATTACTTTTATGGATGCCCCTTTTGTAGCAGGTTGCAGAAAGGCGTGCAGGAAAAGGAATAAATACGACATCGGCAATCTAAAATTCCTCGGCAATACTTTTTTTGAATTATTTTAACCACCTTTTTGCCCGAGGCAATTTTCGATGGGGTTTGCTGCATGTGAGTGTGAGAGGTGTGCGATATCGGATCATCTCCGTAGCTTTGGTCATCGCTGATGGCAAATGAGGTATATTCGCTCTGTTTACTGGCGAAAAGAACTAAAATAAGTAGTTATTAGGAAAAAGACGCGGACGTCTTTTCATTTATTAGGGAGTTAAAGGGTAAATCTGACTTGAGGGTATTCCATGAAAGCCGGAGGTGGGTACGGTTTCATGTGATGGGGTGAAGGTGCCCGGAGCCCCCCGCTGCCTTCCCCACCGCGGCACGGCGGAGCTGGCGTCGGGTGGGACGTTGGCCGGTTTTGGGTCACTTTGCATTGGTTAAGCATCACACGGAGGCCTTTCCACATAACATGGTTCTCAATACTTCTTTTTTTTTTTTTATCTTTTATTTCTAATTATATATATTGGGGGGGAAGGAGGAGATTTTCAGAGGAAGGAAGACCCACAGCTATGACTCCCACACCTCCGAAAGACCAGCCTGCTGATTTAGACGTAGAATTACCGGTTGCCGACGGACAGCTTTCCGCGGCTGGGAATTTAAGTTCGGCTTTCCCGGCGCCTCTCCACCTCGGTCCGTTTCACAAACGAGCGTGCATTCAGCTTCAGCTGCCCTCAGAGCGCGATTTCTCCGTTCCTGTCCGTACGGTCGGGTAGATAATTAAGTGCAGCACAGCCAAGAGGGCCCCCCCCGACTTTATCAAATAATTTAACAAGGTGGTGTATAAGCGCACGGTATTTTGCGGCAGCGAAAAGCAACAGCTGCCTGAAAATGTCGCCTTTCACCCCGAAACCGCGGTATCCAGCCTCATAATGTGACCCAGAGGAGGTTAATCCCCGTGTCCTCACGGAGCCGGCGCAATCCCAAGCACTGAGGATGCCGGCCATGTCCCGCCGCAGACCGGTTTGTGCCCCGTCCGAGTTGTTAGAAACGGGGGCGTGTTACGGGGAAGGGGGGAGATAAGCAGATGCGCTGAAGGAAGAGCTTTTCCTCTAAACACACGCAATGACTCCTCCGAACTCCTCCTCGCGCGTATGTGCGATTCTTCCCTCGTTCAGGGTTTTGGGGAGTTTGTACAGAGGCGCGGTTCGTCCTGATGTTTTATGGGGTTGGGTTTTTTTCCACCAGTAACAAAGGAAACCATAGTTTAGTCTATACCTAACTCGTTCTAGCTCGTTTCTTTTTGTTTTTGCCAAATCCTACCGAGTCTTTGTCCTGGTCGGTGAGGCCGTGCAGTTAACGATTCGGTTAACTAGACCACTGGTTATGCTTTAATTGGTGGAAGGGTTTTTGGGCTGAGTTACGGAATCCTTCGGAAGCTTCTTGCTGCTGTCTCAGTCTTGGGAAACCCTAAAATGGTGTGCTTTTCCCAGCAGCGCATATAATAATAAGAACAAAACACCTGAAAATGCAATGTTAACCAGAAACAGGCCGTTATTTTTGTCAGAATGTTAAAGCAGGGTTATGTACCTGTACAAAAATTGCCATTAAGAGAATTAATGGTAACATTGTTATTTAAAAACAACTATCTCCTGCATATTTAACCAAAGTAAATCTTTTTTATTTAAAATAAAATAGTCACTTAAAAACTATTTGCAGTGTTTTAATGTGCCTTTTCCATACGTGTCATAAGCAGAGTACATCGCTTTTCCATAGGAAACTCCAGTTCAAGCTGTCCTTCAGCTTTATCTTAATAACTGGTCTGTCAATCATATTTTCTTTATGAAATTTCTTTTGACAAACTTCCCTCTTTCCTCACAGAGGGAGGAGTCTCTACCTCCTTTACCTATCTCTACAATCAAATTTCAAAACGAGGTTGAAAGAAAATAAGCCCTTTCTCACACCAAGATGGTCTACAGTAGTTGATACATAATTAGTTGAAACCATGTTCTGTCATAGTCAATCAAGAGCAGAATCTGTCCAGGGTGAAGAAGAATACTTTCAGTGCTTTTTGGCAAATTTGATAAATATGTTTTAATCGCTGCTACCTTAGAGGAAAAAAATTTAAAAGCACATAATTGTTTTAAAAGCTTTGGGTCCAGATCCATAAAGATTTGTAGCCATCTCACTCCTATTTAGGAAACGGGGGATGAGAATAGACGTAAAAGCCTAAATCCACCACGTTATTTAGTTGTCTGTCTTCCCGTTGATTTTAGACACTCGTAAGAGCTTAAATTCCCAAAACTGAGTTTCAGAATGGGACCAAGACCTAAACCACTTCAGCGTTCTTGGTAAAGTTGCAGTGATTCACGCTATGTAATTAGCACCTTCTGATTGCCGGCGGCTTTTCCTGGTTTGTACTTTATTTTCCCCAAGGAACTGGGGCTTTTGTGGTCTGCGTCTGGGTCACCTGGGGGGTTGAAGTTGTCGGTGGAGCACAGCAAAGGGGAAAGGGGTGCAAATTTTAGGAAGTGAGGTGACCTTGACTGATGGGGTCTTTGCGGCACAAGAGAGCCCGGAAAGCGCCCGCGGTGTTGCGCGAGAGGTGTGACGTCCCGGTGGGGCAGGGGACCCCGCAGAGCATCTCACTCGTGTCACCTCAGACGGGGCAGATTTGTAGTTACAACGTGGACAACCTGAGGAATACGTAAAATACAGAAGGGGGAGGGGGGTGCGGGGCTTTCCGAGAGCCTCTAAGGTGGAGGTGGGAGCGCACGTCCAGATGTTTTGAGGAGAGCGCGCTAAAATCAGTGTAAATCACTCCTGTGGCTCTGACGGTGACTGGCGTCCTCAAATTCTTCTTCAGTCCTAAGAAGAAGCGTCCCCCTCCCCACCCGAGACCCCAAAGCGACGGCTGATGCGTCAGCAGTCAGGAGGTGTTTTATCTGCCCTGTGGCTCACAGTCCGCCCTTCCAAAAAGCGGCATTTAAAAGAGAAGTTGCAAATACCGTAATTTTAATCTTTGGCAGACTTCTGTTGGCCCGTAATATGAAAAAAAAATTGTAAGGACGGAAATTATATTCATATTGTTCCGTCTTGTTTTTATTTGTTTTATCAGACTAAGGCTTAACTACTTTAAACAAACCATCAGTGAACAAACATTTGACAAAGAGTTGTCAAAAGAATGAAAATCAGAGCAGTGGCTCATAATTTCTTTGAATGCCTCCGTTTAGCTGAATTGCCATCATCGTATTTAGACAAAATTTTGCAGATGCATAATTTTTGTTGTATTTATTAAAATAAGCCACAATAAAGCAACAGTTTTACTGCCTTTAAATTGCAATCTTAAATTTCTTTTATTTAGACAAATGAATCCGTTCTTTTTTTGACACTAGAGTATATTCATTTGAGGTTTGTTTTAACAAAACATCTTAACATATAGGAACGCGTTGCTTTTAGACAGAATTGCCAGTTTTTAAAAGGTAATTGTCGCAAACGCAATTTCTTTCTGCAGGATAATGGATCTCCTGAAGAACATGCAATTTATGTTTGGGACCATTTTATTTCCCAGTCAGCTGCAGAGAACGTGTTCTTTGTCGCTCACAGCTATGGTGGACTTGCCTTTGTAGAGCTGGTAAGTGTGATTTCTCCGTTGCCTTCTCTCCTGAATTCTTTCACAGATTTTCTAAATTCTTTGAGATCACCTTCTTGCGAGCAGCCGTTTAGGAGCAACTCCGAACCAATGGTCAGACGGGAGGTGAAGACTGAGAACGTGGAGGAACGTTTTTAAAGCAAGGTCACATTAACAGATGCACCTTCTCGTATATAGATGTGGAGCTGAACACGAGGGGAATTTTGGCGGTTTTACCCAATTTTGCAGCTTTTCCACAGAGGTCTGCAGAAGTCACCGGGAAGACTTTTTTTTTTTGGCGTTGTGGTTAAATCCTGCCGTGATGCGAGGTGGGGAGGACTCTGCTCCGTGTGAAGCTGCCCTACCCCTGACGCGGGGACCGCTGGACGTGCAGTTTCTCAGTCTTTCACCCCTTTCTCTAAAGGCAAATTTTTTGACCCCGTGTGGCATACGAAGTTGCCCGTTGAACTTGCATACCGTCCGTTGAGCGTAGCCATAGTCTCCTCATTTCACTGTGACGTGCTGGTGTAATCAGGACGCGTTTTATTGAAGAAATTAAAAAAAAAAAAAGTCCTGTTTATTGTGAAAACGTAAATTGCAGAATGTATTGCCGTTGGTTTTATAGACACAGGGCTCAGCAGACTTACGTGTACGTTTTTGGTCTGTAACACGTTAGTTGAGTCTAACTGAAAGTCCGTAAAAGTGGTTCCTGCCTGAATGTGAGGTGAACGCCTCGGTTAGGAAAAAGCCCGCATGAGTGTTTTGGTTTTAATCCTGTGCTGCGCTAAGTAGCGAGAAGAATCCAGAGCAGGGCCGCTTGTAGTACTTTAAGAATGTAAGATTTTTGTTAACCCTTTTCATTTGTAGAAATTAAGGCCATTTTTTTATTTTCCCCGTGCCTCCAGAGGAACGTTTTTAAAATACATACAGTATGTACAGATTTGAGGCAGGAGAACAGTTCAGCTGGCAATTTTCCACAAGTATTTTATTACCAAGTCAATAAACAGCCTCAAAACTAAACTTTTCAATGGGCCAAATCAGTGAAGACTGGTCGCTGCTTATATAACCACAACTTTGGGCAAGAAACGTGTTGCGTGGCGCGCGCCCGCTGCTCCCCGGGTGCGGTGGAGGGCAGGGAGCATCTCTTCTGCCTTGGCTTTCCCGAGCTGTGATTTTCAGCCGCCCCCGTGTTTCATCCCAGCTTACTCTGATGCGCCTCCCCTGCGCCAAGTGGAGGGCGGGCAGAATTTCTGTGGGTTTGGTAAAGCCACCTTGTTTGGGTGGGCGGACGCCTTCGGCTCCGTAACGCTTGGCACAGGGCGGGAATAAAAACCGCCCGGAGACCTTTCTCAGCGTTTCCTAAACAAAGCGCTTCTTGGAAGGAGGCTTGGAGAGTTTTTCCGTCGCGTTCCAGCCGATGGCTTGGGGTGGCATGGGTAACAGATGACCAACGTGTCATTCCCATTTTGCCTGTTTCTCTTGTCACACTGGTGGATATTTCTTCACTTTTGTTCTACTTTAATATGAAGCACACAGATGTTTCAGAACAAGACTTGACTTCTGACCCCGGGGCTTCCAGGGTCAGGGTGCTCAGGGCCTGTGAAATTATCACAAGCTGAGCTAAAGTTTTTATCCATCGCAGGAAGCGACCAGTAAGTAAGAAGTTAAAAAGGAGCTTTGTCAGAGAGACAAGATGGTCTCAGTGAGGGTCAGCTTCTGTAGTCTGCTGTCTCTGCAGGAGACGCATGCCTGAGAGGAAGAATATAATATATAACCATTGGCACATCACATATCTGTCATGCAAAACTCGGCCTGAGAAGTATATTTAATGTGGCCCGGTTGTTTTTCTAAAGAAATCAAAGGGATATTAACACCTGGTTTTGGTAGAGGTGGTTCGGTAGCTGAGCTGCAGCGAAAGCAGTTTAATTAAATAACGCACGCACTGGAGCCGATGTCATTGAAATAAACCCTGAACTGTTTTTTCACGATATTAATTTGTAAGATTTTATTTTGCTGTGATCGCCTTTCTCTTCAACTTTATATCCATATGGCACTTAGTAATTGCAAAGAGCTCAAAAAAAAAAAAACCCCAGAAACGGAGCAGCTGATGGGCAATTACTGTCTTATGACAAATACATGTTCGATCGCTTCACTTTCTTTGCTGTGGGGGAGATGGTGAGGGCGATAGAGCAGCTGCACCATATAGCAACCGAACCACCTCTACACTCGCTGTGCAAGAATTTTGGGTCAACTGATTCAGAAAATCGGAGGTTACAGTCGTTATGGAGACCTGTTGCACAGCTGCTCCGTCGGCATCCGCGCCTCTTGCAGGAGCGGAGCATATGGCTTTAATTCGGGGGGAGGGGGGGAAGGTTTCTGCCTGGGCCCTCTGCGTTTTATCGTGCCTGCAGGGAAAAAGAAAGAAAGCAACCAAAAGCCCAAAAACATTTGTGTTTTCCATGAGTATCTTTTAAATGTGCTTTGCGAGGGTCTGTCCCGACCGTTCGCTGCCATCTCCATCGCCGAGGTCTCCATCGCTTCGTCGCGGCTCTCGGCGGGAGCCCGGCGCTCTCGCCCTCCACGAGGGCGCAAAGCCCACGAGACCTGATGCTGAGCACAGGCTCGCCCGTGGTGGTTCGCGCTCCCGGAGGGGTGCAGGGTCATGCCCAGCCTTGGTCCGGTGCGGGACCGGTCCAGGCTCCCCGTGGTTTGCAGCCGCCAAAGGAGCCGGCAGCAGGAGCGGCAGGTTTGCCCGGTCCAGCGCTGGGATGTGGTGTGCGTTTGGGTGGGAAAATGGAAAAAACGAAAAGAGGGCGAACGCGACCACCTCACGGGGAATTTGGGCTGAAAAGCAGGAGCGTTCTTGTTTACAGACCCTTGGTGGCCAAGCCCGGTCTTCGTTGCAAATTTTCATCTCGCCGTAAAAATCAGGCTGCGGCTTGGAACTCCTTCGTTAAACAAACCGGTAAAACCTGGCTGCAATTTTCAGCCGCGTGCCACGGCATCTAACGCTTTTATTGGTCTTCGCAGCTCTTTTTAATCTACACTTTTGCACGTCTGTGATGGCAAGATGTGAAGGAAAAAGGGGGTGAGTCTGTAATACGGTGCTTCGAATGCACAGGAAGCGTTACCCAGTCACTGCAGCGTCGGCACGCGGTTTCTGTACCTCGCTGGGTCACAGATTACTCGGGGAATAATTGGAAGTGATTGAACATGTGTGGGAAGTAAAGTCCCACCAATAAATGTAATCAGTTGTATTGTTTATAGCTTGAATTACGAATGCTGATCATAAACCACGTGCTAAAATGTATCCTAATATTTAGTAATTAAAACTTTGCGTAGTTGTGGTTTGAAATTAAATGCGCGTCTAATAATATCTGCACGTAAATTACTTTTTGAGCACGCAGCACTAAAAATAGTTGTTGGGTCACTGTGTTCCGCTAATTACTGATTTGGAAAAACTCGAGCCGTGATTCGTGAACGCGTCTCAGCTCCTTACTTCTGTTACCCCTTACACAGTGTAGTCGGGGATTTATTTTCAGAAGCAGCTTCTTGTAGTTGACGGTAAATGGTGGAACTTTCCCAACTCCTCGCTTATAATAATTTTATGAAATTTAACAGTAAGTGAGAATTTCAAGTTGATGGAGTCAATTTTATATTTAGTTTACAGAAAATAAGTTTCTGGTACAACGCCTCCTTCGAGTTTTTTCTGCCAAATTTTGTGGGTTTACAATTATTTTGCTTTAAAAAGAATGTTTTCCCTTGTCATTGCCTGCATGAAAGGCCCGCACGGGAGGAAGGATGCACGTTGCCCCCGTGCCTACCTGCACGCCGCCGTGGCCGTCCCCTGCAGGGCTAATTACGGCGCCGGGGCCCGTCTGCACGTAGAGGGGACAAAAGGGGTGGTCCTGGGATGCACGGTGACATGTAAAACCCGCCGTGTCCATCACGGTGAAAACCACATGGCAGCTACTCATTTCGGAATCACGAGAAGAATTGTTAAATCTCAGCTTTCAAAATNAAAAAGATTTTGTTGAAGATTTCTCCTGTTTGCCTCCTGTATTCCTGAGACCTTAGGCTTTGCGTCTTCAAGGTTTGCCTCAGCACCTTAAGAACCAGAAGTGTCGCTTTTTTGTTTTAATTTTACTTAAATAGTATCTTTAAGGGAAAAAAAAAAAAAACCACACCACCAAATATCATGGGAATCGTGACAAAACTGTGGGAATCGGTAGTGGTATCTCCAGCTTACGGCATTCATACTGCTGTAAAAATACAAAGCGCACGGGGGAATGTAATATAATTGAATTAGGAGAAGGAAAGTAGGTTCATTGTCTTTGCGCAAGTGAAAAACTATTCATTATGGTCTTTGTTGGCTATAACGTTGGATGTATATATTGACAGTTTGCACAAAGGTGTGGATAAAAGTGCGTGTGTGTATTTTTAGGCAGCTTTGTTAAAACGAGAGCCCTTAAAACACACTGTTAATGTCCCTGTATCCACTGTAGCATCCTAATTCTGTCAAAATCAGCCCATTTTGCCCATTTGAAATAATTTCAGGTCCGTCGTTTTGAGCCACGCTCTGCAGTACGCTGCCACTTCATTTTGCTGCGTTGTGCGGAGTGCGGGAGGACCTGACCCTGGGTAGAGCTGATAGGTGCCATAATAATAACGATGATAAACGGACACCTGCTGGGCTACCTGGGAGTCTCTGGGGCGGCATCAGTGTTCTGGCACAGAAAAAAACGCAATTTAAGAGCCTTAATGACTGGGCTGTGAACCTGTCATTAGCTTTTCATTAATTTAATTTCCTGAAATTTCAGACTGAATGGTTTGTTATATTTGGGTTTTTATTTATGTATGCTTATATAAATACATCTTATCTGCTGATTTTTTTGTGTTTAGTTTGGCTCAAGAATTGATGAGCATAAAGTGGGTACTGTGCCTGTGCAACTCTTAATTCCCCTGGCTGACGCATCAAATCGGAATACACCTACTGATGGGCGGCAGAAATAACACAAGATCCGTGGTGGTTGTAGGACGCGCGGGAGAGAGTTGGGAGTAGAGAGCTGAGACGCAAAACACATCGGTGACCAAGATCCTTATTGTGAACAAAGCAAAATACCGCTGTGCTTCGAGGCTTTGTGAGCATTAAACTGGAAAAAAGGGGAAAAAAAAGAAAAAAAAAAGACGACATTCTTTAAATGTTGAGCGTCAGTTGGGAGAGCAGTATGGGATTCTTGTAGGTTTATGTCTTGTAGGTCTTGTAGGTTTATGGGGACTCGGGTTATATGTCCAGTCTTAGAACAAATCATCTCACCCAACTCTACCGATTTGAGGTCTCACCTTTCTCTGTGCTGTACGTTCACATTAGCGCCTCTCTGAGTCAGGTCTGACTTCGGTAGGGACACTCGGAAAAATAAGTCTAAAAGTAAAAACAGGATCTTAGTTCCAACTGGTTATTCGTTGCGGCCGTACTTTGTTGTGCTTCTTGGGAAAATGCTCGTTCATCTGAAAAAGGTCAAACGGGAAACGAGGGTGGGCAAGAGGAGCTAATGGAGAAACAGCAGTGGGTCGTGTAAAAAGGATTGGACAGGACTGGGGTCACTAGCCTTGGGGCAAATTTCTTTTAGTGTTTCTGTTGCTGACATGGGCACACAAAGCAAGTGTGCGCTAATGAAATCGGCGCCTGGCATGAAGTGGTGAAGTCACCGCTGGTATTCAGAGGTAGAATTCCTGCAGGAATAGAAATTAAAGTAATTAATACAATTAAAGACTTAAAGGGAATAATACAAACTTCAGGACACTTAAACATTGACTGGAGAGTCATCTGCGTTTGTGCGTGAAGGGTGATCTCATCAGCAGGAACAGCAGGGATGGAGAAGCCTTTGGACGTGCAGCCCCGTCGCTGATGGCTGCAAGTGACTGATCTGATAACGCGACAAAAGAGCCGAACGTGATCCTGCGATTTGTTCGCTCTTTCTGTCCCAGGAAGGGGAAATACTCATGCTGGCCAGCATGCTGGTGAGATTAATCTGAGATAATTTGAGGCACTTGGGAAGATTAACTCAGTCCGGAAGAGATATGTGGAAGAGGTGTCGGTACGCTCAGGGCGATGGAGAGCCTGTGTTACCAGAAACGATACGTTTCTGGTACGCGGACGTGCCATGCTGTGGTGCCACATGGAGATGTCCTACCTACCGTGAGCACCAGAATCAATATAACCACAGACACACCCCCTCCGGGCTTATCAGTCTTAATAAGAGCTGCGTAATCTGCTAATGCTCCTGCATTAACTTTGGTAGCGACTGAAGAAAGGGGAGGTTTGGCGTCTATTCCATATTTGCTGCGGAAGCAGAGTTTAAGAAGCATGGCTTGTTCGGCCTGGCCAAGGGAAGCTTAGAGGGATTGGTGGCACTCTGCAAATACACCGGGAGAGCAAACAGCGGGGAGGGAGAGCCGTTTAAGCCAAAGAACAATGTTGGCACGGGAACAAATGGATTAAAATTGGTCATGAATAAATTTAGGGCGGAATTAGGTTTCTGACCGTTGGACGAGGAAGGCCGGTTTGGGAACAGGAGGACGAGGGCAAAGCTGCTACCCAGCGTGACCCACGCATGGCAGGAGTTACGTGAGTGGTTGGCTGGGGCCACCAGTCCTTGGTGTGACCCAGGAGTCCCCGATCCCGTGAAGGCCAGCCTGCGCAGGTGCGTCTTGTCAGCCGTGAACAATTGGACCCGGTTTGGATTAATTTTTTGCTGGAATCGGCACCTCTCTGATTCCGGGCTCACTCGGTGGCTCGAGTGCTGGTGGCGCTGAGTTTGAACCAAAACCAGGTCAAACACGGGTGTTTGCAAACAACTTTTTCCCCTCCCTTTGCTTGTTTTTGGAAGTGGTGGGCTCATTTTTGCCAATGCTTTCTGAAAGGCAGAAGCTTCGGCTCGCGGTGGGAGGCCACAGGGATGGCAGATCCCGCGGTGAGGGGTTGCAGCAGTAGGGAAATTAAATGATGGGTTGAACGAAAAATACTAAACTTTCTTAATAAGTGTCACTGCCTGCTGTACTGGGCGCAACTTCTTGATGACATTTGGCTTTTACCGATATGTACGTGCAAAAAGTGTGTGTGCGTCTGTGTATATACACACATATATACGTGTGTATATATATATTTATATGCATATATTGCCCATTTTAACGCAGAGCAGATAAACACTCTGGGCTGCTCTCAGCCTACATAAATGAGCTGACAAGCGTACACTGGCATCATTATCTCACTTGCTACCATTTGTTGTTATTCTCCATTTGCGCCGCGGTGGCAGTCGCACAGCAGTGCCGTGTCCTGAAGAGCGCGCAGGCTGGAAGGGTCGTCTAACGGGAAGAGACAGAGGAATGATGAACGATTACCAGGCAGTCCAGAGCACCGTAGCCGTGTGTCCTTTTTCATTGTTTTGGTGTTTTAGTTTAAATGCCTCCTAAGCATCCCCTTCCTCGGTTCATCCCCAGCCCTCTCAGCCTTGCTGCTGGGTGAGAGAAGAGGATGGCTGCGATGGGAGCCCAAGCGTTGGCCACTTCCAGAACAGGCTCGTGTGTTGAATACTCATCCCTCCTCGTTAGCTTGCTCTAGATAACTTGCTCAGCCTCATTACTCTTTGCTTCCTCTTAATCATTCGCTAATGTAATATCTCCGTGCTTCACTCGCCTCAACCCGTGGTCGTACGTATGCCCCTTCCCCACTTCTTCCAAAAGGAGAAGGGACCGGAACGATACACCACGGGCTAATTGCCAGCACCGCCCATCATTGCTTTACATCTCATTGGCCCCTTCATATTAATTCTCTAGTTTGACACCAAAGTCGGAATGCTAATTATAAAATGAACAAAGAACTGGTGATGGGTAAAAGTTGGGTTTACCTGGAAATCCAGTTACTTGGAAGTACGTGCTCGTATCCTGTGGGATGTGGAGGTGGGAAGCACAGTGCTTTCTGCGTTTCTTTGCAGAGGCTTCTCTAGAGTTGCGTCATCTCTCTAGTTGTATATTTTTATAATTTCTTGGCATTGTTTTAAATTCTGTGCACTACACAGTGAACATTTATTTTTAGATTTTGGTATGAAGAGCTTTCTGATCTTTAGCAATTGTTCTCGTACTTCCATCCCCTTGTTCTCTTGTTGCCCAACTATATATAACTAGGTCTTCTTTTTTTTTTTCCCCCCTTTTTCTTTGTATTCCTGTCTGATTTAAGTACTATTTGTCAACATTTCTCTACCAGAGAATTGAACTCGGTATTTTAAGTGCAGTTACTATAGTTAGCTCGAGGTGAGCTTCAGTACCTTTGTTCAGCTGTGCAGCATTTTGGTCAAAGCAGCCAAAATGGTACTAGATAATTTTTTTCCCAAAGTTTCTTTGAATTTGCTAATGTTCATGCAGCCCTCGGAGTAGTTTAGTGTTCTCAATTTCCCTTTCCCTGGTGGTACTGAATGTGGTAGATGATTCCCTCTTCCCCCTCCCTTTTCCCGGCCCCGAACAGTATTATCTCACATTCTTCCAAATTAAACATAGCTGCATTCTGGCCCTTGTTGCGCCGGGCGACAAACTAGATTGTCATAACGATCCCTTTTGTGCTTCAGGTCTATGAATCTTGGAAGCTCGTTTTGTATTTCTTTCATGCCTTACTTCTCTGGGCAGTTTCTCCCGCTTTAATGTCACCTGCAAATTTAATTAATTCTGGATCATTAATGAAGGTGTTAAATAAAACCATATTTGGCATCTATCCCTATATCTGACTAGAAACTTCCTTCTGGCTCAATAAATTCCTTTGCATCAGTATCCTCTCCTGCATTGTTTCAACTGTTTTAAATTCTGCGAGACAGTGTACTTACCCGTCAGTTTCTTTTTCATTTCAAATTCTAGCTTTGAAAGAAAAAAAAAAAAAAAGGAAAAAAAAGCCTAAGCACAGGACCACGTTCAAAGAACACGTCGTCGCTCGTCCTTTCAGTTGTGCAGATAAACTTCAGCCCTTGAGTCTATCAAAGCTGATGGGGCAAAGTCTGTGTGAAGCCATCTCCTTAAAACGCGTGAAGCACACCGTTGATCCCAACAGTTAACTCCACGACCCAGGACAATGGCTTTTCCTCAGTTTCTTGCCTAGCTGTTGTTTTCCTCACTGGTTGCCCAGACTTCCCAGGAATTACAAGTTATCATCTCTAGATGTGCACCTCTATAGAGGCGTTTTCTCTCTGAACCATCTCATACCCATCAGAGCTCTTCCAGACACTGGGGAAATTCATCAGCGGTAATGGGTGACACATCTTCTGTCCTGAACCTCTGAGAAAAGTACCTGACATAGAACATCTTTACCTTCTCTCTGATGTAAGCTATTTCAGTCCACCTCTTTTTTGGCTCCCCGAGCTGAATTCCTGAGATGCTGTGCACGTGCCATCCTGCCCCGAGTCCTGGTGCCTCAGTCCTGTCTCCTGTTTTTCCTGAGCAGACTTACTCGCACATGACCCCATTCAGGTCGATCTTTGGACTTTGCCTTCTTAATCTTGTAAAATCTTCTATTCATAGAATCACAGAATTGTCTAGGTTGGAAGGGGCCTTTGAGATCATCAAGTCCAACCATCAACCTGACACTGCCAAGTCCACCACTAAACCATGTCCCTCAGCACCACGTCTACGTGTCTTTTAAATACCTCCAGGGATGGTGACTCCACCGCTGCCCTGGGCAGCCTCTGCCACTGCTTCATAAGATGCTCATCTTCCTTTTTTATTTTATTTAATCCACCTGTTTCTGGGTCTTACCAGCAGGTGCCCTGGTATTCACCCTTCCGTTTTCCTCACCCTCTGCAGATGTCTCTCTCCTGGCAGTGGCGCATCAGGAGAGGAAAATGAAATTTTCAGAACACCACTTTATGCAGATGTGGTCGTTGCGTCTATAAATGGCCATGCGCTGCCCTGACTGGGGGTTCAAACGACATGAGTACTGTTGTTTGGGGTTTTTTTCAAGCATGTACAACATGAAAAACTGGCATTTTATTTAACTTTGTGGGTAGTTACTTACCTCTCTAGATTGTTTTGGAGAGCAGCTTAATACTGTAGATTTTACAACATATGACATCATCGCAGTCTAAAGAGATTGCAGTTCTCTTTGAGTGTGTATATGCACTCTAATAAAGAAGAAAAGTAGGAGTTTTGGGTTTGCTCATACAATGAAGAAAGTGGGAAAATCACATGTATTGTTCCCTGGCAGGTTTTGTGGTGCATTTAGGTTATTTTATCTGAAATATTAGGCTGTTTTAAATTCTGGGTTTGTTGTGGTGGGTTTTTTTAATGGAAAAAAACATTAAAAAAAATGAAGTTGTCTCACTGTTATTTCAGCCTTTTTCCCATTTCTGTGACATGATCTTATGCCGATAAGACTACACAAGTGTATTGTGTTACTGTTAATTTAAATGTTAATTATGGTGAAAAGTATATGTGTGGCTTTTGTGTGGAACAGCAGAGATTTTATAAGACTTTAAGACCCGGTTTAGTGGATCAACCAGGGGAGCTGCAAGTTAATAATATATTAGGCATTGCAAATCCAGGTGGAGTAAAAGGAATCCAAACATATTCTGGTGCAGGGAGCTCTAAAACTGTGGTACTATAAGAAGCAGCTGGAATTTGCATTTTATCCTAGAACTTTCCTTTCTTTAATCTAGTGGAGATGTGTTACATAGCTCTTTCAATATATTAGTGAGGTATTTTAATATTAATAATAGCATGACTACCAGTGTTTAAATGTTAAAATAATCCTATTTAAGGGCTTTGCCTGAATGTGATATGAAGTAAAAATATGTAAGTAGATTTTGCACATATATTCATTGAGAAAATTGTGCTTTTAACACTGCGGAACCGAACTGAGATTTTAGCGCAAAGTGTCAGAACGCGGGAGTAAAATTTCTCCATAAATATGTGAAAAATACATAGTTTAAATAGTTATTTTTCTGTCTTGTCCGCTTTCCATGGCAAATTAAATGTAATAGTGAGTCTCAGTACCCTGCAGTTATCGGGATAAAAAGTGCGTGAGGTTTTTACAAGGTTGATTAAGCCAAGATATTTTGTTTGCTTGTCGATATCTGGATTATATTTTGTCCTGGGGTGGCTGTAGCCGTCTGACAGCAGTATTACACCTTTGTGCTATGGGGTTAGGGGCTGCTAGTGATGTTTAAAAGTGGAGTTTCTTCAGAGGAAAAGTTTTCGTAGGCTTTTTCGCTTGTTCCTTCATCCTCCTCCCTTCTCTCCCCATCCTTTTCCCAAGAACGGGTGATGAATAATGTTTAGGAAATCATTCCCCTCAAGTCTCCCTGGGAAGAACTGTTATTTTAGCAATTTTGATGTAGTTACCAAGGAGTTGGTGAACCTGTGTGGTCCTGTGGTCGTGAATATTGTTTCGTGCACCTTACCGAGTTTTATTCCAGTTTGGAGTGCTTTTGAAGCATTAATGTTATCTGTCAGCTGCTTTGCTTATGAGCCTTAGTATTTTCTTGAATTCCTCTAAAGCATAGTCTAAAACAGTCGAGGGTACGAAAAAGTATAATTGCAATATTTTTTGACAGAATAGATTTCAGTCAACAGAGTGATGACTGTGGTGTTAGATTTCTGGTGTTGTAGTTCTTGTAAATAAATGATAAACCTTTTATTTTTTCCTATGTCACCAAGTAGGTTTAAAACAAACAAAAAATAAAATCAGAACGTCACAGTAATGAGACAAAGCCCCAGCCACCCCCCGTCTCAGTCCCGACCCCGGCGGGCACGTAACTTCCAGCGTTTCACAAGGTGTTAAAGTACAGAGATTATATTTTCTCAGCCTTAAAAAAGAGCATTGTTAATTTAACCCTCCGTANATTTAGTTTAAAGAGTTCACGGCTGAACGTGAGGGATTCATCATTATATATTTACTGTCTGAGGCTGATATAGCTGTAAGGTTTTTCAGATGCCATTGATCTATTGCGCATGTTCCCTCCCCGGGTTGCAGGACGTGCTTCTATTTGCATAAGGCCCTGGGCAAGGTTCTTTCTTGCATTGATTGGCCTGTCCAAGGGAGCCTGATGTGCTCCGGCATTGATCACCCTGTCTTTTCTTGGAAGGCAGTGTTACGCCGAGTTCATCTCAAACATTCTAGGGAGAAGGGAAAACTTTACCGCAGATGTCTCAATTTTATTCAGATGTTCCTTTGAGTATAGGCCTTTCCTTTTTTTTTTTTTTTT
>VUYV01000300.1:337256-442314 GCA_008711295.1 Anarhynchus alexandrinus | reverse complement strand
TTTTTTTTTCTTTTTTCAGGATAATTTTTTTTTTCTTTTTTTTTTTTTTTTTTTTAATTTGGATGTGTTTCCGCAGTTACGGCACGGCATAGACCAGAGTGTGCTGAAAAGCTATGTTAAATAAAATCGCCATTATGTACACCATTTATTCCATGCTGTGGGTTTTTTTTTAAAAAAAAAACAATGCCTATCGCTTCCAGCAAAAATCAAAACTACTCTGTCTTCAAAGAGTTTGCAATTATAAGTGGAGACTTAATCTAAGACGGTGTGTGCCGGTGTCTTTGCTTAGATTAATATTGTCAGCTTGCAACTTGCGTGATTTGTACTAGATTTTCTTCAGTCTTACAAAAATTATTAAAATAATGGCATCTTTGGAATAAAAATGCGGTTGGATTTTGGCTTTCCGGAGCTGTACTTCAAAACGAATCACATATAGGTAAATTGCTGAGCAGACCAATCGTTGCTCGGAGAGGACAAATAATTCCTGACGATGTCCTCGCCGTTAGCGGCGGGCTTTCGACGCCCGGGTCTGGCAGCCGGGTTCTTGGCTCGCCCTTGGAGGGGATGGAGCTCCTCAACGTCTCTCCTGCGACATCAGCCCATATTCAGGAGCTCTGAAATCCGCCCCCGCAATTTCTGAGAGCCGCCTATTTGCCCACGTGCCGAATTACGGGAGAGATGCCCGTTACCATTGTCCACCAAACCTATTTTTGGCGGTCAGAAGATTATTTGGCGTGTGGACCTTCCCATAAGTAGAGGTGAAATGCGGTTGTACCCAAAGGGCGGCTCATATCTACCGAACCAGCTGTCAGGTGAACTTCACCAAGCGGGTGATAGCACTGCGTGTCGGTGAAAAATAAATACGTTCCCATAGCGCTCCTGTCCTACAGAGCACTGAGCATCGCAGAGCCGTTCCTTCATACTTTTTTTTAAAAAAAAATTACTGTGGGCATTTTTATGGATGCTGTAGAATCTTCTTCAAAGGAAATAAGTATTCAGAGATGCGCAGCTGAGATCATATTAGCGCTGTTACATAAATTACGCAGGGTTTTGGGTTTTGTTTTTTTTTTTTATCGCTTGGATTATAGTTTCACGTCTTTCACAGAAGCAATAATGTGTTGCATTGTATTGCGATACCTCGGCTTAGGGAACATATTCCTTTGGTCATTCGGTAAAACAAAACTTAGATAAGTATAATTCAGGTAGCGTATATGAAATTTCATCTTCATTATCATGCAAATGCAGTGAGAATGTAACATTTCCCAAGATGTCATTTGACTATTAGGATCTTTAGAAAATGGCCTCTCAAAGCCACAAAGCTAATATTCCGGAAGAAAGCTATATAATACCTAAAAATTGTCTATCCTTATTCTATATGAATAACAAATGTAATAGGACAGGCCATTATTAAAATCGCAGAAGAACGTGTTGACCTATTGGTACGGAGGATCTTTCCTGATTTTCACATCGGTGATGAATTCTGAGCTTTCTGTCGCAGAGAGGATGAACGTGCACGTACAGATTTCAAAAATCTGCAGGGGGGGAAAAAAAAGTTGGATGGTAACCGGAAATCTGTTCTGTTTTGTTTCAGTATATCAGTGAAACCGGTGCATATTCATACCGATAACTGTTCTGTTGTACGTAGCGATATCCTGTGCGAGCGTTGTATACGTTGTGTGTCTGCATTGAGCGCAGATTGTGCCGCTGCGACACTTTTCACTTGTTTTAAGCCGTCTTTCGCTGATGTTTGAGTCAATGAACGTCGAAGACAGGCACGGGCTAAATGTGAGCTAATCTCTGAAGTGAGGAGTGGAACTTGCCTTTAATTCTGAAATAAAAGAAGAATCTGAGTATCTCGTAGCAGCCCATTATCTGTGTTATTCGGTTGAAGGAAAATGCTGGACTTGCTTATATGCATGAACTACGGAGGGCGACAAGACCCGCAAAATTTCCGGTAGCAAAAGAGACCCCTCGCAAAAAAAAAAAACCTTCGTTTTTGAAAAAGGAAGGGTGGGACAGGGTTGTTTGTAAGCAATGGAAATTAAGAAAAGAAATGCAATGAAAATTAAGAAAAGAAATATAATCTCTTACTTCAGGTAGAAATACTCTCTGGAAAAACAAAACCCACACGCACACCGGTAGCATGCGTGGCATTGTGCTGTGAAACAAAGCAGATGCCTCAGAAAAACGTGATGGAGACGTATATGGGTATTTCCAGCGTTTCTGATACCCTCCGCCGGTGTCGTACGGTGAGATTTTTCTCAGCGTATATTTGCGGCCCCAAGTGATGTTCTGGCTGCGTTGGAATAAGTGTTTTGAGTGGGTTTTAATAATTGCTTGATTGCTGGGCATCTCCAGCATCGGGGATACGAGTGGGTCCTTTTACTGATAAGGTCGGAGCGAAATAGAGCAGCACAATATAAAAACCCGTATTTTTAACTTTTCCTGTGAAAGGCATAACTTCCGTGGCAAAAAGTGGTGGTTTTTGGATGCGGGGCAAATGTTTTCGAAATAAGTATGTAAAGAATGAAATTCTAAAGTCTGCGTGTTTTTTTTTTATTATTATTTTTATTTTTAGTTTGTAACACCATAGTATTTAGAGACTGGAAAAATTGCAGAGGACGGCTGAAGTGTCATCTCCCTCCCGCGTCGCTGAGGCGTTTTCGTTTTACAGGCGCGCTACCGGAGATGAGAGGTGGTTCTGCGCTGTTTTGCGAGGGAGGGCTTTTCAGAGCCCAGGTACCGCTAATGTGGCAGATACCGTGCCGCAATTAAAAACGTGTTCCGCCGCTTCGTTCCCGCTCCCACCTTAAACACTTTCACTCCCCGTGCACCGCGCACGCGTGGCATCTGCCCTTCGCTCGAAACCTTTTGGTGGTCTAACTGGCAGACGTCCATCACATGCAAGATACTCTAGTGCATTTTTTAAAAGATGTTAAAAGTTTATTTCTGCTTTTTTATCTTTTTTTTTTTTTTTGGAGGTAAAATGGGGTTGTTTAAATGGCAAAGACTTGATCGGGAACTCCTCGACACTTGCGATCCGAGGAGGGAATTGATAGAGCCTCCCCGTCTCGCTCCGGAAATGCGGATTTTTCTGTCACGTTGGTGTTTTGAGGGGAGGCTGCCCGGGGTGCGGTACAGACTGCTTCCCACCAGATTTAGTGGGGTCACCGCTTGAGCCCCGCTTTATTGCTGAAAGGGCAACGCGTGGTGGCGTTTCCAAGAATAAGGCGTAATAAAGACAAAACAATTAGAATCGTCCTGCTCTGCAGACTCTCGTGTTGCTTCCCACTGCCTCACTGCTTCTCTTTCTCCAGGGGGAAAAAAGAAAAAAAAAAAGAAAAAAAAAAAAGAAAAAAGCAATTGTCCTATTTACGTAGAGGGTAAATCCCTATTTGGCTGGGCAAAACTGATTTGTATTGCGTGAAATAGAAAATAATGATGCGAGTTATTATTTGCATTGCTTGGGATTGCACTTCTTTTGTGTGCACTCGGTACGTTTTTATATTTTGCAGCATTCTGCTAAGTACGATCTAAGTGAAGTTTTTTACTCTAATTGTGAAGCAAGTGCTACAGAAGAAAGAAATTTGAAATTTCAATGCCGCTATATTTGGTAGATCTGCATGAATCTGTGGAAGGGGATAGCGAGTCTATAGTTTGTAACTGCGCAACATTAAAATTAGTTATATAATGCGCGTTCCTCCAGATATACCTTATTTTGAAAGGGAAAAAAAAAAACCAACAAAAAAAAACCCTTTCTGCCTTCTGCTTCTCCTTCGTACATACAGAAGTAACTTTTCTCAGCTTAAACAAATGCTTCTAAATCAGGTAGTCCAGGAGACGCATCCCGTAGGAAAAAGCACCGGCGCGTACCCGGTAAGCCCGACGCGGAGAGGCGCGCGCCGCGGCGTGCCGCGCTACGCCTCTCCCTGCCCGTACCCATCTTCACGCGCGGTTACACGTAGTGCCTATCACCGGTATGAAATTCTTAATAAGTTTTCGCGGAGCGGTTTCTATAGCATCAAAGGCCTATTGATGCTGGTAATGCGGGAGGTGTGTTTCAGCCCTTCCCCGTTTCCCCCTGACCTCCCGCGCATCGACACACTCCCCTTCAATCATTCCTCTTCCACCCAGCTGTATCCCAAGCGAAACTTTCCAGCCTGTCACCGGCAAACGCTCGCCCCGCGCCCGGGGTGCNAAAAATATAAAAAACCTCCATTTTGGTTGTAAACCTGCTGGCAACGGCAGAGATAACGAGTAATGCTGAGGGGACGTCAGCCTCCGCGCTCCGCTTTTCTCTCGCTGGTGTCACTCACCCTACGCCGATGCCCGCGCGGGGCTGCGCCGTGTCCCCCCCAAAACGAGCGGCGCCCGGCCCCAACGCCGGGTGGAGAAAAACCGCTTTCCCCTGCAAAATTAACTTTTGTCGGCCAGCCTCAAGGGTAACCCCCTTCCCTCCCCCCCCCCCCTTCCCCGTGTCACTTTTTGCGCTGGAGGGTGACATCCTCGGGCACGGGGGATCAAGCGGTGCTACGGCCGGCGACCTCGGCTTTTCTTCTCTGCCTCAAAACGGCCGTTAGCATCTCTCTGCGGGAAAGGGGGGAAATAATAAAAACTTTCTCATCTCTTTCACCTCCTGCCCCCCTCTCCCCTAAACTGTTCCACGCCGAGCGGAACCCCCCCCCACCCCGGGGTTTGGGATGGGTTCCCCGGGCGGCAGCACCGCGCATCTCCTGGAAAAGACATTTATGGGTCGCGGCCGTAGATGCCGCAGCATCATCTGCTGCAAAACGCCGTTGGATTATTCCAGTGGCTGTCGCGAACTTTTCTCAGAATGCTAAATTACGGCTAAAATCTAATGTCGAAAACTCCCAAATCCATTTTTTTACGGCTGCGTTCTCAAATTAAGGCTGGCTGTGTGTATGCCATTTAGAGATTTTAATGAATCTTACGCAATTAAAGTTTCGTCGGCAATTGTAGCCGAGTAGTTATTGTAAGGTATCTACTGTCACTCTGAGCAGCGCGTTTCCAGCCATTCGTCTCTTAAACTAATGCATATTTGCCGCCTTCGCTTTAAACAGGAATCAATTTATAATGCACATTGTAGTCTTTATGTAAAAGCCTAATTATGTACATTGCTTTTTAAAATGCAAGGATGGGAATAAATGTCTATTAATGCTTTACATGGAAACACAGAATACAAACATCTTGTGATCTGAATATATTTATAAATAGTCACTTGCACTTTTTATGCAAATGAAATCGGGCAGCGCTGTCAGGCTTCAATTTTTTTTAATTTTTGTTTTTTTGGTTTTTTACGCTATTGTAAGAATGGCTTATTTGACATCTCATATATGTCTTTTTGTAATGTTCGAGGCTTTTTCCACGCACCTGTAACTGGTGCCATCTTGTATCGTTCTTTTATACCTTTTGTCTTTGTTTCCTTATTTTATTGCCCGTACTTCACGGAAGACGTGAATGCTAATGAACATATGACGTATACCATCATTCACAAGATGAACAGATAGCTTTCTCTCTTTGTCAAATGTTTATGCAGTAAAATGAAAAATTAAACAAACCTAGCGTGACTCTGTTGTAGTTTCGGCTTAAATAAAACACATACTGAAGTTTTGTAGGATTTTTCCCATCAGAGAGAAATTTTGGGGAGTGCTGAGGGGACTGTTTTTATATCCAAAGAGTAAAGTTCGAGGTAATTTGCTAAAAGGCATAGAAGTTTATATTACAAAATTGTTGATACTGGACCGTAATAAAGTCTAAATAGTGTTAAACCCCAAATTAAAAAAAAAAAAAGAAAAAAAGGGTGGGTGATAGTATGTTAGGTGTCAAAACACTCATTACAGGTTTAATTATATTTTCTGATGGATGCGAAACCTTCCGACCGTGTTGTGGCCGCTGCGGTTGCGGCGTTCAGGACGGTGCTGCCCGCACGGTTGCGTTGTGCGGCTCCCGTTAGACGTCGTCGCAGCGTGTGATTCCGCCGGGCTTTCCGACACCCGCTTTCACGCGGGGACGTGGGGTTTGTTGGGTTTCCCCCCTCCCCCCCCTCGAGCCGCCTGCGACGTTAGGGACGCCTTGGCCGTGCCCCACGCTCCGCTTGGGCGCGCGTACGCTCCCGCGGCGATGGAAGAGAGAATAACCGATGGAGACGACCCGGCGGGCGCCGGCGAGCTGTCGGTAAGGCGGGCGGCGTTGGGGTTGTGTGCGTGTGTGTGTGTGTGTGTGTGTGCGTGTGTCCCCGCGGTCACCCGTGGGGGTGGCCGCCCACCCACCCGCCCGCCCGGCGGTTCCCACGCCCGCCGTCGGGGGGTGGGGGGGGGGACGCGGTCCCTCGCCCGCCGGCGGTGACACTAGAGGGCACTGCTTGTCCTCGGTTGCGGCATCCTTCTGGGACAGCCGGCTGAATTCTGTCCTCTCGACGTTAATTAACAGTCGAGTTCTTATTAAGAAATTCCAGGCTGTTCAGTTCGCGGCTGTTTTTTGTTCTTCGTTAGTGTAAGGGGCGGCGTCACCGCGGCTCGCAAACGCACACGGAACCGGCCGTCCCGTACAGTAACGATTTAAAAAAAAAAAAATAATAAAGCAAGCCTCGAAATGTCATTCTTGGCAAAGGCAGAAGGCTGGTTTTGCCCTCCGATGGGGTTTGGATCCCTTGCCAGCTGTGCTTCCAGCCAGCGAGCGTGATGCACAGCGCTAGAAACGCGTCGGGGAGAGTACCGGGGAGGTGGGGTGATTTATTTCAGCAAAGGTCAAGAGAAAGATAAGCAGAGGACGAGAATAGGAAGTTTAAAGAGTGCATCTTCGGTATGTGTAAAACGTGTATCGTTCACGTTCCCCTTGGAAAAATCTTTCATTAATTGCAGCGCGCTGAATCACCTGAGTTGCTGTCCCACGTTCAAACGTTTCTTCCATTCACGGGCTCTTTTAGTGGTGTTATTTTGGGTGGGATTTACAAAAGAGGTTGAACAGTCAGGTTAATCGGATTAATAAAAGCAGGCGTCGTTTCACAAACATCAGAAATTTATTACCGATATGAGACACGGTACCAAAATAATAACGTCCGCGCTCAGTGTGGAGACACCGAGCGTTGCTGTTGGCTCGTCCGTGTCTCCTGCGGTCGGCAGAGCGCTGTGACGAGAGCTGCGTGCTGGCCGGACCAGGCATCTCTCCTGGCTGTGACATTCCGGCGCTCCAGTTCGAGAGATTAAGCCCCGTGGTTTAAAGCGCCGTTCGTTGCTTCAGCCGCGGTTTGGGATCCGGCCCTGTATCAAAGCTGGTCCGGTTTTGTCTTCTACCTCTCCGCTGTTTTGCCGAAATAGTTCTTTCTGGGTAATTGTTGCTGAGTTTCGGTGAACGTGTAGGTTTTCTCACACCGAGTATTCATAAATGTGTGTAGTTAACAGCTGCTTTGCCTGATCGTTGCCAATGACCTCTTAGTCCGTGCGATGGGTGTCCAGTGCAGCTAAAGGTTTTTCCACACATAAGTTCTAATTTTCAGCCGTTTGAAATGTAATGATTTTCTTACATAGGAAAAGTAGGTTTTTAATAAACTTCTGAAAGACTGTCCCAGCCGGAACTCATGGCCGCTAAAAGGCAAGGCAGTATAACAATAGGTTATATTTTGTGCGGGGTGAACTGAAAGTATTTAATTTCAGCCCAGCACAATCACTTGCAAATACCAGAACGATTTTGAGCCGTTCTAATTCGCAGGAATGTATTTTTAGGCAGCGCAGTGAGTGTATAAATTTCTGAAAAATCCTATTGGAAGTTACTACGCAACTCCAGAGGATGGTATCGCGTGTTTATTATAAATACGTACGTTTTCTAATTATTTCTGTATAATCACGTAGTAGTCTTGGATAGTCTGGTCTCCTACCTGATCTTTAGTAATAGATCTGTCATTTAGCGCGAGCGAGCATCACCTAGTTTTGCTTTATGGGTTCATAAACAAAAAGAAAAAAAAAATGTTTAATCAATACAGAACAACTCTTTCTGCATTCACCATTTTATAATTTGAAATCTTATTTTGTGCGTACTAACAGTCTACAAGCAGTGAGATGCCAGAACTGCTATAATAGGATTTTCCCCCTCCTAGCGGGATGTTGCTTATGGCTATAAAAAGTTAATTTCAGATCCTGATACACTTGCATTAATTTTTGAGACATTGGCTGAGTGTAGTACAGCGAAGAATAACACGAACGCCGCTCCGTTTTGCTGTAGCTAATCGTTTATTACCTCCAGCCAAAGGAAGCGGCGGTAATGCACAGGCCACGATGTCTGGGGAAAAAAAAAAAGAAAAAAGGAGGTAGGAAACGGGCAGAAAAGGTCTCCCAGATTTCTTCCTGAGGGTCTTGAGAAGAGGGCCGAGAAGGACAAGGAGAAACAATGGCCTCGTCGTCCCTTAAAGGCGATTTAAATGGGTCTCGGTGTATTTGGGAGATCGGGTTTCTGCGCTAAAGTAATATTTGATGATGACACTATAACACTCACCAAACCGTCCCGCTTCTGGATGGGAAAACGCATCTTCGTGGTTGTTTAGAAGTATGATTTATGTATGAAAAACAAGCGGTTTAGATGGTTATCATCTGCGATACGCACCATACCTCGGTAATGTGTTTATATTCTTTGGAGTATTTGCTGACAAAAGGAGCATGTTGTCTCTTCGTTTGCCAGTGAGGGATCTGTTGACTCCACAGCTATGTAAAAACCTCTCATCAGCACCTATTTTAATCAGCCAGAACTTTACTATAAATCATTATCAGAAAAAGCATTGTGCTACACTTTTATACCAATACATTTATTTTGAAATTAATAGGGAGAAATAATACAGAGCCTGTGCTTGAGATGGGCTAATAAGCGTGCCCATGAGACTTTCCTTTTTAAGCACTAAATGAAAGCTTTTGCATTGCTAACAGGCTACAAAAGTTGCTTAGGTAATAAGACTCTTTTTCTCTTATCAGTAAAAAAGAAAAGGGGAGGGATGGGATGGCTCAAGGGATTGGTAATCAGATTACAAAGTCTTTCACTTCTAGGTCACTGGTTCAAATCTGCCCCTGTTTAGTGGTGACCAAAAGCTGTTCCCAGCTGATGGCTTTTCAGTGGCCTTTGTGCCGTGCATTAGCGATCCATATCCCGTGTCTGGTCAAAATCGCCCCTCGCCTTTGCCTTGGGAGCCTCCACGCAGACCCTTTGAGTTGGGAGTGAACGACCTGCTCACACGTCGAAGGGCTCGGGTGGTTTATTTCCCAGAAAATCATTTTAATAAGTCAGCGGAGCGGCGGCAGCTGAATCTGCGCTGCCACAGCCGCTCTGGGCTTCAACCCTGCCTCCCGGCGTGGCCACCATCGCTTCCCACTGGCATTGCCTCCTAAAAAATTGTTACCAGCTTACTTCAGAATTGGGCTCTTAGTTGAGGTGTCACTCCAATTTACTTCTGTAGTGGGCTAGAATAGATAAAATCATAATTAAAAAAAAAAAAGAAGTAAAAAGAAAATTACTACATTTGTTCGTCTTAGGAGAAATATCATACTTATTAGTAAAATTGATTTTGACATATAGAGTGGGAAAACATTTTTATCGGTGGTTTTCGTGCAGCAGTAACGCTGTGGAAGCGATGAGACTGCAGCTTCGGTACACTTTCGTGCTATACGCGACTTACAGCACTACGGTGTGCTCAGGTAAACGTTGGAAGAGCTTTATCAAACGAAATACTGAAAACAAGGGAAAACAGAGAAAATTCCCTACTACCTGCAAAAGAACCCTTTCAAGCGAACGTTTTCTAGTGCCATCTCTTGCTGGTGCCTACTGTCAGGTATTTAAACGACGGGTTTACAAACTTTGCACTCGTCAGCGTTCCGAAGTGCTGTTTTCCTTAAGGTAGGGGAGCGCTGGAGGACACGTGCCATGAAGGCAATGTAATTTCTGGTTCGTTAATATATGAACCTGAAACGATGACCCTCTGCTCTGTGTGCTCTTTGCATTTCTATGGGAATCGCTTTTTGATGATTTTAGAGCTGTGTTTATGTCCGTGGCACACAACCCATTATAAAACTATGACTTTTTCCCACAAAACTAACCAAAGGAAAACTTTTGAGACAGCAATATCTACACGTTGCAGTAGATGTTTTTGTACAGAACTAGATATTTCACCAATCCTAAATGGTATTTCATCAATCCAAGCCTCGCTGGGTCTAAGGGATCGTGTCAGCCGGCTCCCTCATTACTGGCATAAACTTTGGAGTTTGCTGCTGGGAAAATTCACTGGGAAAATTCGGCCCGTGCACACGCTGAGCAGAGCTTGGTGGGGTACCACCAAGGGGGACACGCATCTGGTGCGGGGCTGGCACAGGTCTTTGCTCTCCCAAGAGCTCCTCTCCAGCTCCCGCTGTTCAGAGTGATCTGCCGAACACGCTTACGGCTTCACCTTTGAAATTGAAGCCGAAAAAGTGTGCCGATACAACCCCGTGTACCGCAACACGTGTTCATTATCCATCTTTTGCAGGAATGGCTTGGGTGGGATTTATTGCCAGTGTTTTCACACTTGGCCTTCAACGACCAAGCTGGCTGGCTTGCGATGCAATGCAATCCCCTCCAGAAACCACAGCAAGTGCAGGAAAAAAAAAATCCCAAGTGATGTATTTATGACCCAAATCCCACCACCCGTATCTAATAATGCTTTGATATCCATTGTCTCGGAGATCCACGGGACTCGGAGCAGCCACCGTGTCCCACCAGAAAGCTCAGCCTGTCTGAGCTCCTGCAGGAGCCGCCTCTCTCCACGTCCTAGCACCAGGGTGTTTTGTGGGCTGCTGGTAATGTTTTGCTCGAGCTTACTTGCACCTGCATCTCCAGACCCGTTACGGGGAGGGGAATCTAAGTTTAGCAGTACAAGGGGTGAGGGTGAAAGGGACTGCCAGCTTCACGGGCTGCTTGGTCCGGGAGCGCAGGTTTATAAGCCAAAGCCATTCATTTCGGGAGTTCACACAAAGGTTACAAGGGGGAAAAAAAAAAAAAAAAAATTAAACTGAAAACATTGGCAGCACAGCTGTTGTTAAGCTCGGGAAGGTTTCCTTTCAAGTCTGGCGTGAACCTTCGCTCCCTTTCCACGGGGGAAGCTGGTTTTGTTCCAGCGGTTAGCTCAGGTCCTCCGCTCCGAGGCTGCTTTGGGAGCAGGCAGACCTGTGGTCTTCTCGGGCTGGGTTCAGCAGAGTAAGGTTTGTCTGTACTTCGGGTTTTTGTGTGTTTGATCGTTAGTTTAGAAAGAAATCTCGTTCAGCTGAGGCAACCTAACCTCCCAACGAGGCACTTACTCTGGTGTAACGATGCTTCTTGGTGCAGCTTAAAAGAACTTTCACGTGGCTTTAAAAGTGTGTGCAGATAGATTGAACTGTGATTTAGCACTGTATGTGTTTCTAAAGTGTGTTATAAACTGATGCCCTTCCTTGGTACACCTCCCTCTCGAAGTGTGCAGAAGCCTTCAGGTTTCCCTGTCCGGTGTGTGGGCTTATCTGTCCAACTGCTGGAGATGTGACCAGGGTCTCATCCTTACATCAGGGCAGACCTGGATATCATAGAATCATAGTCACAGAATGATTTGGGTTGGAATGGACCTTGAAGATCATCTCATTCCACCCCCCTGCCCTGGGCAGGGACACCTCCCACCAGCCCAGGTTGCTCCAAGCCCCGTCTAACCTGGCCTTGAACACCTCCAGGGATGGGGCAGCCACAGCTTCTTGGGGCAACCTGCACCCACCACCATCAGACTAAAGAATTTCTTCCTAGTATCTAATCTGAATTTACCCTCTACCAGTTTAAAGCCATTCCCCCTCATCCCATCGCTCCCCTCCCTGATGCAGAGTCCCTCCCCAGCTCTCCTGGAGCCCCTTTAGGCACTGGAAGGGGCTCTATGGTCTCCTCGGAGCCTTCTCTTCTCCAGGCTGAACAGCCCCAACTGTCTATCAGGGCTTCAGTTACAGCTCCCAGAGACGGAGCTGTGAACAGCATTTGGTGTCATGGTCCAGTTACATGATGACTTTCAACCAGTGGTAGGATACCGCCTACAGACTTCTCGTGGTAGGGGGTTGCTCTCCAGGACCCCGTTCTGCCCTGGGGAAGCGGTGGTGGTGGTGCTGCTGGTTGTGAAATAAAGATGTGGAAAACGTATCTGGATCTGTTTGATTACTGAAGAAGACTTTGGAGGAAAAAGAGCAGAAGTAAAGCTCGCGGTTGCGTTTGGTTTTAGCGTTGCTTATGAACCTTACGAGATCAGAGGGTCACGGGGAATATCTTGCTAGTGATGTGTAATGGTTTGGAAATAAACACCAAGGGTGGCTCCAGCTGCCTTTGATCTAACTAAATGGCTATTATGTATATTCTATTTAACTTATTTGAAAATTAGGCAGAGCATACAGGAATGCTTCTCTGTGTGCTAGATGCTTGAACTTCCAACTGTGTGTTCAGGACCAAACAAAAGGAAAATGGTTCTCTTTCAAGGAGCTTATCATTTGGTGGATATATAACACAAAGCAGGCATGAACTGCTGTGGGAAAGAGGGACTGACTTTCTACCTTATCCCGTGTTTTTAACATTTTGAATTTTTATTGATGAGGGCCAGAATTTGCAGATTTCACACAGTGTCTTTTGCTTTCCACGATATCTGTGAATTTTTTTTTTATTTTGTTTTTGAAGTGGGACTTCTTAAGTCGAAAATGATGAGCTCTTAGCTTAAAAAGACTGGCAAGTAGCTAAGTCCACAGCAGGCCTTTTTTCAAAGTGCACCAGAAAGTTTGGAGAGTGCGTGCAGAAACTTTAGCAGCCGTCGCTTGGGCTTTAGTGCAGGGGTGGCTGATCTTCGTGGTCCTGAGGCACCCTGACAAGTTCCCCGGGGATCCAGTGGTCACAGGATGAGTCTGCTGTTTCTCCAAGTCCTACCCAACGGACCAGAGATGTTTGCTGTAGCAGCCCTGCCTGTCTGGCTCTTCCCACGGTGAGAAGGGAGGGTTGCCCAGTGCTCTCCACACCATCCCAGCTTGCCCACCGGTGTAACCTGGTTTCAGGAGCCAGCCAGGGTGGCTTGGCTGACAGCTACGGAAAAGTCTTGGCCCAGCAACCTGGGTGCAACCACCAAAGACAGAGTCCAATCCAAAATTTTCAGGACAATTTTTCCCATTTCCGAAGAACCACAAAAATAAAGATGCGCCGCTCTCAATGTGCCAGAGTCTCTCTTTGAGTACAAGAGTTTAGGTTATTTCACCAAAGAAGGACCACGTGTGATAAATTAATACCGTCCGGCATGGGGAGCTGGGATTTTTTGGTGCTTTTGTGCAGCATCCGTTGTCCTGACACGTAGGCAGGACAGCATTCATTACGCTAAGAAATTACACTCCTCGTTGCTCTGTTGACTCATCACTACCTGGTGTCACTTCTCTGACTAATATCATAAATACTCGGGGATGATTTGTGGTGATTGACTGGCAGGCTCATGCTGAGAACGATGGAGAGAGAGTGGCACAGAGGTCTCCTGGAGCATTACTCAGCCGTAAATGATGTGAGCAAGCTGATGACCAGGTTGGTCCGAGATCGCTGAGCAGGCCCAGAGGATGAACAATGGTGGCAGTGAGACAACATCCCGGTCCTCAGCCCCGTTTCCATGTCCAGGGGTGCTGAGGTGGAAGTTGTTGTGTTGCGGCAGCGCCGTGGCTCTCCAGACCTGATGGAGAGCAGGTCCATGCCCCGTGTCTCTGGAGGGTGGACTGTCTGGGCTTCTTTTGCCAGTACAGCTGTGCCTGGCGGCTACCAGCACGGGGCACGGACCAGACATTTAATTATGAACGTGTACTGTTTATGAGAGTCTGTTCTGCACTCGGAAGATCTTTATCTGAATCATTTGTCATATTAGATTAGTTGTACATCCTTCAGGCTGCTTCACAAAGCCCTTCTGCGTGAGAAAGGGTTTCTCCTCCATGGAGCCGTCTTAGCCGTGCTGCCGCTTCCCCATCTCATGGCTGGGTGGAACACCTTGTCTGATACCTGATGGTGTGTCCAACGTCTGATAAAGAGGCCTGGTGAAAAATTACCCAGTATTTCCCCTTCTGCTTTCCTGTTTTTTTCAGACTTTGAAGGTGTCAGTCATATTGTGGTCTGCTTGGCATAATTTGGTTTTCTGCACGTACTTTTTTGGCGAAGGAGCGTGCCTGCGGCAGCTCCTGTTCCAGCGGGAAAGAGGGAAGCTGCTGCTCCTCTCCTTTGGTTGCCTGCAATAATAAATCACAATTTGCCATTCCCTAACCACAAAGAGAGTTATCTCCGTGAGTTTGTGTGACCCCAAAAGTTTCAGTTTACATACCCTCTTGCTCGGGGACCTCGCCTGCGGAGACACTTTTCCTTCCTGAAGTTGCTCAGAGGTTGCAGGAGTCGAAGCTGGGGCTTCAAAGGACAGGAAGAGTGAGTGTTGTCTTATCCTCTGGCTGAAGTGGAAATCCAGCTGTCTGTGTTTAAATAACAAGGGCGTCAGACTCCCTCCCCATCTGCGAGGCGCGGAGCTTAACGCTCAGCTTTTCTCATCTTCTGGTTTTGGGTTTGTTGGTTTGGGTTTTTTTTTTTAAGCCTGGCCTTTTAATAAGAATTCGTACATAGGCTGACGTGTTTGTGTACGCGTATGCTAAACCAGGGGCAACTTCTTAAATCAGTGCTCGGTCCTTGTTCAGCCAACATCCAGAAATCTGTGGAGGATTTGCCCTTCTGGATGTTAAACCAGTGCAGTTCTCTCTGTTCCTCTAGGTGTAAAATGAAATATAAGGAAACTGGCTATTTCATTGAAAAATGCACCAGCGTGAGATTTGCATAAAGCTGTAATAAAAGTTTTCCATGTACCATTCAGACAGAAGCAATGAAGAAGTAATGCCATTTTACCCTGTTGTATTTGATACTTAACATGTAAAAACAGTTATTTACTTGATTGTTTCACATTCATTTCACTAATATGATTGTTCACTTGTAGGCTGAGTTCTGGATTTACACATTTATTAAAACATGAGAAAATTACTTCCATAAGTTACTTCAGGCCACGTTTTTCATTAGATATGAACCATTACCTTCCTGATGGTAAAATATCAAAACAAAACTCCAACCCCTTGTATCATTTCATTTTCAAGCCCCGTGTATTACGGGTTTTGTTCCACACTGATTCTCAGGAGCGGTTTATTTCAACTAATTTGTCATCCCAAAGATGTAAGATCACCGTATTTTATTTAACTTTCTCTTGAGTAAATAAAATTCCAAGGGCCTGCGTGTTCTGGTTCAAGGCCTTTAGAGGTTTTCAGCCCACACGATGCAAAAGAGGAGCCCAACAAGACAGGCTGAGAGTGAACAACTGGTTTTATTGGTCCATTTTATAGGCATACTGGTTGTTTTGATACAGCAAAGGTGGTCCACGGTAATCTAAAAGATGTTCAGCTCAAGCAAGAACCTTAGGAAGAACTTTTTCCAGGGTGTGAGAAGGTTTTATTTCTGTCCAGCCCCACTCCCTTATTGACTTGAAATCACCCAACGTAACAACCTCTGAGATGTTGACCAGGCTCGAAGCCCCGGGGCTGAAAGCGGTGGCGGCGCGATGCCTGCGTGGGGAGCAGATGAGTGTCTCTGCCCTGGAGCAGTCGCATCCCTCAGATGGGTGGACCAGATGGCCGAGGTTGGTAGCAGCATCAACAACCCAGCTTCTATCTGCTGCCACCCTTTCGCGGAGCCCGTACAAGCTGCGAGCTACCGCGGCGAGTCTGACAGGCGGCGACTGGAGGAGTCGTCGTAACTCAATCATCTGTCTGCACCCCGAGACCCCGCTCCTCCCTAGTCTGGAGCTTCCTACAACTCCCGTCAACAGCAAGAAAACTGGTGGGGTTTGAAAGCTTGCAAGTGCTTGCTCACCCATACATCTCAGGCAGCGTTCGACTCCTCGCTCGGGCACGACGGGGCACCGCTGGTGAAATGTCGGTCGTGCATCGCCGCGAGGGGTCAACCGTGCAGCGACTGCCGCTCTTAAACGATGCCAAACCGTCCCTAACGGCTGCGAGGTCGGGCTGGAAGTCTGGCACCCAACGTACGTTCCTGCGAGGAAACGTGTTCGAGGTGGCGGCTGGTGATTTGCCCGTGCTCGGGGCTGACGGGGGCTGTGGAAGGCTTTGTGCAAAGCTGAGCCCAGGCTAGCAAGTTTGGGGCACGAGGCTGAGAGCGCTCCTGGTTTCAAGCAGGAACACTTCTTATCCATGTAGATCTTGACCTTTCTTGATGCTACAGCACTTTGAGCTTTCAGTCATGGGTCTAGATGGTTCTGATTAAGGTGCTTTACTAATTGTTTTGGGGTTTTTTGTTCTTTTGTTTGTTATTTTATTTTATTTTATTTTATTTTATATTTTATTTTCTATATTGTTTTGTTTTGGTTTATNTATTCCACTTTATTTTATTATCTTACTTTATTCTACTTTATTTTATCTTACTTTATTTTACTTTATTATCCTGTTTCAAGCTAGGCGTGGCGCTCAAATCGCTAACCAGCACTTCAGAAATCCAGGTAAACCGAGAAAAAGCAAAGCTGTGACCTACAGCATAAGGTTTTACTGGCAAAGATGTATCAGCTAAGAGCTTGAAAAAACCCTCCGCCACCCCAGCCAAGATAACTATGTTAGCAAAACCTCTAGTGCAGGTTGTGCATAGCTATTCCAACAGAGGGATGCTCTTGCTGGCTGAGCTCATGTCATTTGGAGAGGTGACGCAGCCTCCTGCCAGAAAACCTCCTGCATCTCTATTAAGAGGATGCTGCTGACACAGACACATGGCAAAGCCAGAGCAGCAAAGGATCTTCTGCTGTGCCGGAGGTTCAGGCGCGATCGTACACTCGCAACGTCTTCCGCTACCCGAGTCCAAATTAACTGTGAACGCAAAATGAAATACGGTTCAGCAAACTATGTGTATTTTTCAAATACGGTTTTCCTGGGGCTCATGGGCTGCCGTGGCCATACCCGTGCTACTTTTAAACAACCCGGCTCGAGTATCAGATGCTCTTCAGCATTAGTTGTGCCAAATACTGCACATGCTAATTTAGGCTGCTTCCTGGCAGCACAAATTGGCCCTTGTGGAGCTCCACATTTCTAAGACCGGACCATTTTTGAGCTCGTATATTAGAGGCAAGCCAACATCTCCCTGCTGCAGTCAGCAGCACAGGAACATTAACAAACCACTCCGGCGTCGCTTTTCTGTTCCTGGTTGAGGTACATGGAAGTTGTTGACCCTTCAGAACTTCATTTTCATGCCAATGAGACGTGCAGAGATTTCCCCGGCTCAGATCTCCCAATTTTGGGACAGCAGACTGCTGCTGTCAGGAGGGAGTACCAACTGGCTGACTCCAGCTAGACCCAAGCTGCTCCAAACCTCCTTTCCTGACTGTCACTGCAGTTCTCCAGCAGCCCCAAGGCAAATATCTCAGCAACCTTCACCGTTGAAATATCTTGAGATGCATTAAAAAAGGGATTGGCTTTTGTTCGCTTTAGTTGAGCTTTGGAAGGGAAGAGCTTTACTAAACCCTCTTGGCCAACGTACATTTTTGGTCTGCAAGGAAACCGAAAGACTGAGGGACTTGGGGCTTTTTAGTCTGAGAAGAGAAGACTGAGGGGGGATCTTATCAATGCTTATCAATCCTTAAAGGGAGGGTGCCAAGGGGATGGGAATGGTCTTTTTTCAGTGGTGCCCAGTGATGGGACCAGAGGGAACGGGCACAAACTTGACCACAGGAAGTTCCTTCTCAACATGAGGAGGAACCTCTTCCCTGTGAGGGTGGCAGAGCACTGGCACAGGCTGCCCAGAGAGGTTGAGGGGTCTCCTCTGGAGATGTTCCAAACCCGCCTGGACACCATCCTGTGCAACTGCTGGAGGTGCCCCTGCTCTGGCAGGGGGTGGCACTGGGGGAGCTCCAGAGGGCCCTTCCAACCCCCACCAGTCTGGGATGGTGTGATTCTGTGAAACTATCTGCAGAATGCCAACATTGTGTGCTCCAGACCGTGGAGGATGCCCCTTCCACCAGCTTGCTTTGGTTTGAGCTGTTGTGGGTGAGATGTAGTGGACCCATTCAAAGATCTTCACCCACACGGTACCGTACCAGTTTATGTTATGTGATGGGCTTTCTGTGGAACTGTTAGTCTTCGTTCATACTCGACAGATTGCTGGGAGGTTTGTAAGAGAGCTGAGCCACCATCTCTACCCGGGGTCCTGTCGCACCTATTAGCCTGTGTTTGGGAACTTGGTGTTCTCCACGTTATTACAGGTCCTCGAAGGCTGTTCTCCTGTAAGCTCTCTGTTGCAAGACGCTAGGGACAAGAGAAACAGGAGAATTGCATTATTAAGTTTAAAGTTTTAATAAAGCTGAAGCCTGAGGCTTTTATAGTAGAGAGCCGTGAGTTTTGTTTGCGCTGTTCACAAAATATTACCAGCGGAATTTTGTGTACAGGGTTTTTTTTTTTGCTGTTTTTTGACTGAGCTATGCATAAGGGAGATGACCCCTACCCTTTTTTAATCTTCAATTATTTTAGAATTAAGTATTTCTCTGATGATTATTGATATTAAGAACTTATACCCCCAGTATAAGGCGTGTGTGGAAATTTTCAGTAGAAGTTCTGCAACAGAAATTGGTTTACAGTGTGAGCTGTGACAAGTCCTGGACTCCAGATGCTCTAAAGCAATCTGTTCTAATATGTTCATGCATTATTATTACTGCTGCAGTGTGATTTATTGCTACAGAAAGCTATCACAACTGTAGACGTAACATCCAGTAGATCTTTGAACAAAATATCATAAAGTACTTGGCCGTGGTCGTTCTGTGATTGTATCTCTGCAGATATTTTCTTCTGTCGTTTAAAAACTGGGGTGCATCAGATGCTTTGTCTACTGCAAGGAGGGATTTTATCACACGTCTGTGAATTCATTTAGGGAAAATTATTCTTGTTGCTAATTGAAAATGGGAACTACTTTAACTTTGAATTACTTACTATTTTTGCTATGTGCTGTTCTAGTGTAATTGCTCTGTAATTCTAATCCCTAACAAATATTTTATGAAGACTTGAGGATCTAATTCTATTTAAAGACGTGCAAAAAAATGAGAGTATTTCAGAAATTCTGGAATTCTATCCAGTAAGCAGTGAAAGGTCATGGGAATCCCAGATAGACCAGCTCGCACTACAAATAAACAGAATTATATTCTTCATGGCGAAGAGGAGTCTTTCTCAACTGAGAAAAGGCATTAGCTCAAGTGCAGGTGCTCAGATAGACCATCTGCTTGGTTTGTATGAGATATTGTGTGAAAAGGCAGGTGAAGGGGATCTTGAATGGCCATAGACACGTACCAAGATCCAAGGAAAGCACCTAAAGTTACTAAGAAAGAATGGCACATCCTTCCAAAAGCATTAAACACCAATTGCCCTCTCGCACACCATTCCTGGCACATGGTTTCTTCACTCTTCACATCTACCACTGCTTTTACGAATATTTCAGAGTCCACCTGATCCCGTTTTGGTTCACCAGAATTTCTACTGCAAACTCATTTCGCTTCTGGAAATCATTGAGGACATTTGGACAGGGGCTTCCAGTTCAGTTTCCTCTGAAAGGAATTCAGTTTGCACACACCAAAACCTCTTGGAGACTCCAACCAGTGTGAGGCAACTGGAGATGATGGAGGACTTCGGTCAAAGTTATTTTTGTGGCATGCCAAATGCTTATTGTAGACATGCCCATTCACACCCAGTGCATACCGTGTAAACACCATGCCACAACTGGAATTGCAGTGGAAGACAGGGGAAGTAGCTGAAAGTTTTTTTCAAAAGTTCAAGGGAAAGTAAAATTTGGGCACTTTTATTTTTTAATCCATTTTTCCTCATTCCTAATTACAAGCACCTCAGAGGAGTAAGTATCCCCCAAATCCAAGTGGTGGAGGTTGATTTGGTTGTCTGAGCCCATAAAAATAAGAGGCATGTTTTAACTTCCTTTGACCTTTCTCAGAAGTTTAAATTTTTAGCCATTCTAAACCTATTAGAACAGGTATAAAGAGTATGGAATCAATGCTACAGAGTTACTCCCACAGACCATTTGCCTAAAGTCTAACTGGGATATTCGTGGATTTTCGTGTTTAAAGGATTAGACCTTTGAGTCACCTTTTAGCATATTGATGCTTTCAGTTGACAAAAGTGCTATGCTATCAAATATATTATATACCAAAGATGTATTTTGTCGTTTACTCTTCATATAGATACATTAAATATGTGATTTATGTATGAGACCACATTTTATACATATACATTACAAATAACGAAGGTATAAACCTTTTGTCATTATAAAGTTATGTTAATTGTGTAATATAAACTTACAGAGGATTACCATGTGACATTACAGACAGTTCGGTCATAGATCACTTATTAAATTGACATATAAATTATTAATATATTTATATTAATAATATATTCATATTATTATAATTTTAATTAATTAAAATTAATATATTTTAAATTAATGCATTTTTAGGGGATTGTAAGTTCTTGCTTATGTAAGTGATAGAGTTGAATACTTGTGCGAATAGATAATTGATGTTTTCCCTTGCAAAGTGAAGGAACAAATTTTCAACCACTGGGGTAGAGAGGACTTTCAGAAAGATGCCTGAAGACGTTCTGACTTGTTGCAGTGAGCACTGGTCTACAACTTGCCGTTCTAAGGGAATCAAACATAAAGTAGCGATGACATGTGGATAATAAATTACAAACCCAAATTTTACTGTGACTGCAAAGAAGGAGCACAAAACCAAAGGTGAAATGGAAATGCCTGAGTAGAAAAGGTGATTGGGAAAGTCTGGAGGGCCCATAGTGGTGTATTAAGTGATGCAGTAATAAATGAGAACGGTTTTACCTACCAGGAAAGTTACCTACATCTGACGATATATTAATTATTGGAAGACGAAGAAGGAATGTAAGGACAGAGGGAGCAGAGCTGTAAGCCATCCAGTGAATGGGTGCAAAGAGAGATGACTTCCTGTAAAATCTGTTCAGCTAAAAATAATTTAAGATTTGAAAATGAGCATTGAGCAGGAAAGTAAGTAATTCCTAGGCTGTGAAAACTTCCTGTCTATGGAATTTACCGATGTACAAAGAGTATAAGGCATGAATGAACTCTAGACTAAATCCTTAGGTCTTTATTTGCAATTGTTGCTTCAGTAAAAAACACCGTTTTCATGAAGAAAAAAAAAATATAGTTTGTAGTATTGTAAATAGTCTGTGGTCTATTAAATATCTTCAGTTTTAGCATGTCCATTGTAAGATATTGTACTGGCTGCGTGGAATAAAACTAGTCCTGGGAAGTATAAATCGGGCATCTTGTAGCACCCTTCCTTTGGCGTTTGATGTTGTGTCACATTTGAATGGCAGCTGGGTGCAAAATTTGTGTTGGATGTTAATATATTTTACTGTAACAATTTTATTCTGCTCGCTTAGTTTTTACAATTTGTATGAATTCAAAACTGGTTTTAGGAGAGATAAATGTTTTAGTCCTGAGCAATCCTTCCATTGAATCTGAAGCATTTACTGAGCATTGAAGCTTCTGTGGCCAAAAGCTCACAGGCTTCTTCTGTCTTCCTGCGGGATGAATTATCACCCCTGATAAGAGGTTCTGCTGTTTGAGCATCTCCTGGATCTGTTCTCCTCGGTTATTATTATCAGTTAGTGTGCCGTGGTAGCAGAGGACACGAGCTGTTGTGGTAGAAGCTGAGCGTCCTGGGTTTGACGTGCTCTGTTGTGACATTTCTGTGTCACTTAAAGATGGACATGTTAGACTTCTTGTTGACGTGAAGGTTATACCCGTCATCCTTTCTCCACTCGATGTATTGGTTTTGTCTGTTTCCTTTCCAAGTTGGCTCACAAGGGCACAGATGCCTCCTAAAACTTACTTCTTCTGGACTGGGCGCAGAGAAATCTGTCGCTGGAGCTCAGTTAATCCCTTCGATCCCTCTTCGCTGCTGCATCCCTGAGCCCTTGTCCTGACCCCACCGCTGTGGCTGAGTTGTCAAAAAACCTTCATGTTGTCAGCCTCGGTCTCTTTGCTGATCTTTGTGAAGAGAACGCCGTTCTGCAGGCATCCACAAAGCCGAGCAGCAGGCACCAGCAGCACGGCGAGTAGCGTGTGTTGTTCCCCGTGCCATGGATGACCTGAAAAGCAAAGGCTGCCTGTATCGTGTGAAGGAAGAACAGGAAGAGACGGTGATCAGTGGGTGCCGGTTCTTCCACGTGCGGAGGGAAAGCGGGAATAGCAAACCTGGGCTAGGTCTAGAAAGGGAGAAGGGAACTGCACGTCTGTCTTCCCTTGTGATTTAAAGAAAAAGGTGACGTTCTTAGATGAACTGGGTGGCTAGTTTTCGAAACAGAAACGTGGGACACAATAGCTTGAGAAAAGACTGCTTTTCCACAGCAGAGCGGATTTTTTTTCCCCATGCTGGTCATTAGCAGTGCTTGTGAAGACCAGCCCTTCGTGGAGGAAGTCATGCTGGAACACAATGAGCTGGTGAGGATTTTAAGCTTCCCCCAGCATGTAATAACTCCAAGTAATTGGTAGGTACATGTGCTTCAAGGACAATGGCGTTTTTGCTCCTTTGCCCATTTAAATCACAGTGTTCTGTGCAAGGCGGTGCAGCCAAATGCACGCTGGAACGCACAGCACCCGTACAGGAATAGTAGTACGTACGGCACGTTCCTAAAACTTACTCAATATACAGCAGATTTCGTGCAAGTTGGGCGTGTGTGGCTTACAGGTCTTGTTTTTAGATACCGTCTCCTTCAGAGAACCTATTTTTCTGGTGGGGTTTCTGGGCCACCCTTACTGCTCTTACATGGAACGGAGGGGACGGTCCCCTCAACCGTGCTTCAGGTGGTGCTGGGTGTAGGAGAAGCCTGGCAACACAAGCTCCTGACAGCCTTGCAGGACCTGCAGCCCTTCAGCAGAAGGTCCTTCTGCAGATGCTGTCCTGTTTAGAGAAGGCGGGTGATGCTACCTTACCTGTTATGTGAAGGTAAAGCAGTTGGATCATTGCTGGTGGCTGGTAAGGGAAAGGACTAGCGACAGCCCTCCCAAAAGCACCCTGGCTTTCCCTTGCAATCCAAGGGTCATCTCTTCGGTGGTCACCTCAGGCAGATAGCTCTGCCTGATAAAGGGGACAGTAAAGCTGAGGTCCAAAAGCCAATATTTTCAGATGTTTGGCAGATCTGAACCATGTTTGGGGCCTGATGTAATTGCAAAGAAAATAGAATAGTGTGGAGTAGAGTGGAGTAGAGTGGAGTAGAGTAGAGTAGAGTAGAGTAGAGTAGAGTAGAGTAGAGCGGAAATGGAATGGAATGGAATGGAATGGAATGGTAGAACAGAATAGAATAGAATAGAATAGAATAGAATAGAATAGAATAGAATAGAATAGAATAGAATAGAATAGAATAGAATAGAATATTGCAGGTGAGGTATTCATAATGAGTCCAGGTTCTACTGAACCAGGCTGGTCGAAGGTCTGAGTGACTCAGCCCTTTGGGAGACAAAGCATTTATCGGTGCTTGAGATGTCCATACAGGTTTGGGGAGGGGGATTGTAACATCAATAAAAACCTTTGTTTTGGGGCTCCACCTTCCTCTGGAGCTCAGGGGTTTCATCCCCGGTTTAGCAGAATCACTGGTGGTTCCTGCAACGGCCTGAAGATCGTCCTGAGAGATTCACTGTTCTGGTGTACAGTTCCATAATGGAGGGAGTTTTGGCATCTTTATATTTACAGTGAAATTTAGTGCTCAGTATCAGATGTTTGGCTGAAAATGTCAGTATCGTGTTACAGCTGAAAGCAGCTCACCCCTCTTACAATAGATGCTATTTTGTCCTAAACATGTAATTTTTGTCCCATGTGCACATACCTGTCATGCCCCATCCTCCAGAATTTCTGGATATCCAATGTGCCCCACAGGAGGGTAAATGATGAAAAAAGGCAGTATTTATGGAAAGGCTTCACATGAGGAAAGATTACTCTGAAGAGTTTCCTCATACGTTCTTACCCAAGGTGTCCTAACCCCAGCTGAATTCCCGAGTCACGCAATACTGACGTTGGCAACGAGGGAGCACTGGGGAAGGTGGGCACCTGGTTTTGTCTGGAACGGGGAGCTCTGCGTTGGCATTACCCGGCCAATGGTGGTGATTATTTTTCCCTTAGAATATTAATTCAGTTACACTGATTTTAGAATACACATAGAACCGTAGAATGGTTTAGGTTGGAAGGGACCTTAAAGATGATCTAGATCCAACCCCCCTGCCACGGGCACATAATGTAAATGAAAAAAAAAAAAGGCAAGATGTGATTAATTCAGAATATCATACTGCAGTTATGGAGAACTGGAAGCGAGAGTGTTTGGTCAGAAGGGTTTATGTGTGTGGTATTTTGGAGGAACCAGCAGATAGTTCACGTAAGGTGTGGATAAATGCTACTTTTCTATCAAAAACCTGGATGGAGGTGTTTATTTTGAATTTTCTGATGGAAAATATAGTTCACATCCCCATTGTAAAAGTATTTTTCAGAGCAGCGTTTTCGGAGGGGCAGCCTGTACGCTGGTACGCAGTTACCAGGGCATGAACAAAGAATGCCTGGTTTCAGAAATGTTGTGTGTGTCGCCGTTTCTACAAAAGGAAGCTGAAAAAAAAAAAAACCCAAAAAAACACATTTAGTTTAGTGCGGCATACACGGTGATAAAGACACTAGTTGCGAAATGCTGGTTTTATAAGTATAATTCATTATACTTTCTTTGATCCAGTGTTACAAATTAGGGTCACTCGTGTCAGGAGATTAAAACCTTTTTGTCTCTCTTTGATATCAAACTATTCTTCCCCCGTCCCTTTTATCTTGCAGAGCAGCGCCGAATTCCACAGCATCTTTGTCAGTTCGCTTGTGTTATTTGCAGCAATCATTTAATTGGTTTTAGAACTAATATTATTTAGTCATACTGTCATTTGCAACAACAGAGGCTCTTTAATACCCTAAAAATGTTGAGAGGCTCCGGCGTTAGCTGGGTAAGCATATGTATAAGAGAGACCACAAAGAATTTTGGGACCATGGTGGGAGTGCAAGGTAGCTAAATTGGATAGAAAAAGGGAAAAAAAAAAAAAAAAAAACCATACAAGTCAAAGTAAGATTGTACATCAGAAAAACTACGGCAATCTACTGAAAATTAGTAGATGATAGTCATGAGTAGCTTACAGTGAACCACGGGTACCAGCTTCCCTGAAGGACAGAAATAGGAACTTGGAGAAGCTTGTAAAAGGTGTCCTCAGGGAATCTTCCATTTTTTCACTATGATACCTTTAATCCTAGAATTGTCAAGCCACATGGAAAATAATAGGACTGAATAGTTCAGTCAGTTAAAAGTTAGTATTATTTCTTTTATCAAAAATATTAGGTCTTTCTGTGTTTCTGGAGCTGTTAGGATTTGTATAAACTTTAAAACAAGTGAAGTCAAGTATTGAACTTGCATTGCTCTTTCTTTTTTAATTTAAGATCATTATCTGTGACTAAGCAGACGCTATTCAATAGAAAGAAAGAACTTAAAGCCAATATTTTTTAACAGATGATTCAACGAGAGGCAGAAGTAAAGAATAAGGTAACTGCTGTGGCGTTGACAGACTCTGTTCACAACGTGTGGCATCAAGAAGCTGGGAAAACTATTCGAGAGTGGATGCGAGAGGTGAGGCCAGGTTTTTTTTAAAGAGTTGGGGTATATACGTCTGTATATGGCTGTATAAACATGTCTTTGTCTGCTGACCTCTTCCATTTCTTTAGGGTATGAAAGACAGCACATTACAGGAGCGCGGAAATTGTGTGCCCATACCAGCCCCCAAAATAACCAAGATTAAAGCCGTTTCTGAACTTCAAAGATAGCGCTCAAAATAATAAGAGCCAAGCCCGGTGTTTCCTGCCGCTGCACAGCAATACAGACGCGTGCAGCAAGGCGGCCCGCGCGCTGCCGGGTACCTGGAGCAGAGTCCCGGGGTCACCCCGCGCCACTGGCTTCATCTGGCCGTGCTGGAAAAAAGCCCCTTGGAAGCTCTCCGTGGCTGAGTTTGATGGTTCGCGCGGCCGGCACGGCACCCTTTCTCTCAGCACTTTGACGAGAGATGTAGTTACTTCTGAAGCGCTCTGCAGTTTCCTGGTGGCACGGCGGAGCGCGTGCTGCGGTACCACCACCAACGGGTGGTTGGTCCAGAAAGGTCTGGTGTCAGTTCATGGCCAGCGTCGCCAAGTTCCACCCTTGGGGGAAGGATGATGCCATGCATTCATCATTCTTTTAGTACTCTGTGGGGTTGCTGAGATTTTAAAAATCGCATTTTTTTAAAGCGAGACCGACTCAACTTCCATTCCTGAGTCTCTTCCGCACCAGGTCAGGCTCGCGTCTGTGTTTTCTGCGTTCCCGTTGCAGAGCCTTAAAAACCATAGGTGCACGTGGCAAATTTAAACGGGTTGCATCCCGAACTTTTTGTTAGGTTTGACTTTTTCCCGTGGACGTAGCGAAACTTTCTGTATAGGCTGCCTATTCCTGACTTAACCTTACAGTTTTATAGGCCGTGACTGATGGGAATAGAGAATCACCTGGGATGCAGCCTGACAGCTCTGACTTAAATGTTAAAAATATAAAGAATGGTAACCCCTACAGGCTCTGTCAGAAAAAATCCCCATTTTCTTTATGGGAAATCAAAACCTTAAAATATATGTTATGTAGTAAAACTGAAATTTTAAATCCTGTAATTTGAATCTGACAACTCCATTTTTCTTTAAGCATTTAGTCTGAATAAGACAAGTGCATTACCTTTAATTTCATTTGCAGAAAGTAGATCTTAAAGAATAAGTTAAATGATTAATGGCCTAAAAAGTGGATGGAGTGTCATAACTTACATTAGCATTGAAAATCTCCTATAAGAAAGAAGAATTTTACATATGTGAAGTGTGGCTGAGTGGTATTAAGACTAGCATATCACCTGGATATCTCTTACTTTAATCAGGTTTAAGGCTACTGGTAAAATGAATAATAATTAAAATATACACCTAATCGCTGCCTGTCTGTAGGGCTAATTGCTGTCATTGAAAGAATGAATTGTTAAAAAAGTAATTCTTCATTGGAGCTATCTCTCCTGTATCATTGGTGGCCTATTTTTAGTACCTATAGAAGTCATGATTTTTGAATTTATTAGGAGCTGTGATGAATGATAAAACAAATCATCCATTTACATATCTTGACACTGCTTTCGAGAATACTTATTTCTTACAGGCAAGTGTCACATTGTATATAAAAGCTGGTTAATTGTGTGCTAATCTTCTGTATTATCTCCAGCTCTCTGATGTAGTGTTCTATCAGTAGTTAATATTAATTTTACTTATTTCAAATGAATGTAATACTTCATAAAAATTCTACTTCTTTTATAATTTCTACCATCTTACATTTGCAATTTCACATTCAGCTGTTAATTAAAATTATACATGCAAATTGTAAAATGTATAATGCTTTACTACTTTAAACCTTAAAGCCTTTGTGAAATACTTCCATTTTAACCATTTTTTACTGAAAAAGTTACATTACTGGGTAGTGTGTTTGTTTTCTTTTTTTTTTTTTTCCATCGAGTTCAATAGTTTCATTGATTTCCTGTTTCTTACAAAAATCTGCCATGCTTTGTGAACTTCACTTTCTAATCTCATACAGCAACCCTTCCTTTATGTTGTTCCTGCTCTCCCTGGTCCCAGAACAGTAGGGTTGCCTTGACAAATCTATTCAAAAGCCATTCCTCGCCCTTTATTGGTGGGGACTGAAGCCTTTGAAATTCTCTCCTCACTGCAACACAGCTGACATCTTCTTCCAGACAGAATGAATTAAGGAAATACAATAAGACACTTGATCTACCAGTCAAGGATCTTTCCACAGTGAGGACGGACTCCATGGTGCACAACTAGGGCAGCAAGCATCTACAAATACACAATACATGCTTGTTTACCCGGATAGCAATCGCCCATTTTTACAATCATGATTGATGGGATGATTTTTTAGGAATCTGTCGGAAAATTCATTGGGTCTTTCCAAAAAGTTGTGCGGGGTTTGTTTTTGGTTTTGGTTGGGTTTTTTTTTTTTTTTCCCTTTTTCCTCTTAATGAAGTTAATGAGGTTTTCAGAAAGGGAAAACTGAGATTTGTAGTAAGGGAAGCCACGTAGATCTCGTAGTTCAGATGGCAATCCTATTAGAAAGGTAGTTACTTTATAATTAAATCTTCAATTCACTAGATTTGGTGTAGCTTTGGCATATTTTACTAAAAGCATATTATTTAATACTTTAATTCATAGCCTTCTCTGAATAGATAGCGTTTGGAGCCAAACATTTAAAAAATTCATGGTAAATTCATCCTACTCAGAAGTTCAGGAATGAAAGGTAAATGTAAATGCTTCCTGAACGTAATTCCCCAAAGACAAATATTTACATTCTTAAATGTTCGTGCCCAATTCATCTCAGCTATATTTCCCATCATTTGAATATTAGTCGTCTGTCTCGACGGCTTTCATTCCGTTATAATCTGTTGTTTTGTGATTTCACCACCATTCTTTCCATGGTGTGCTCCCATCAAAACACCCTGAAAAATTCTGATTTCTTAATGTTGGCAAGCGAGCCGGCTCCGTGCTTACATCAACACCTATTTAACAACCCCAGAAAGGAAAAGATTAAAACACGCGGTGGGTAATTCGGGCACTGGTTGGTCCAAGCACCTACTTTAGTCCACTGGCACTCAAAGCAGCACTTAAAGACACGCTGGTTAAGCACATTTCAAATTATGCTCTTACTCTTTTTGCTTCTTTAGAATGAAACTACAATATTTTGTCGCCCGTTGGTGTGAATAAGCGAGAAATTACCTTCTGGTCCCTCTCGGGGCTGCTGTGTAAATTAGTTTGAGTGTTTTGAGGTGATCGTTGTCCTTACTTACAAAGTCTGTATTTATTTTTGCTCTTGAGTTTTTTGGCTTACTCGGCAATCTCCGGTCTTCTCTTACAGAACTGCTGCAACTGGGTGTCCAGCTCCGAGCCCCTGGACACTTCGGTGGAGTCCATGCTGCCCGACTGCCCCCGCGTCTCTGCAGGTACGTGGGTTTGTTCGCAAAACAAGAACAGCGGGCGCGGTAGCGCCCAGGAGCAGCTCGGTTATTTAAAAATGCATATGGATTCTGCTGTTCTTCGCAGCCCGCTCTTAATTGTTGGGTTGGTTGGTTTTTTTTGCTTTGTGTGGGATTGAAGTTCTCTTGTCTACTCGTAGCTTGTATTTTTCTAGTCGTCTTTTCTCTTTGGCTTGAAGTAACTGGTGACATTACAGGTAGGAGCTTGGGAAGAGTAATAGCGATGATGCAAACTGGGAAATTTACCATAGATCCTTGAATAAATATCTGATTTAATGTAGGCAAGAAGGTTTTAAAGGAGTACGTTAATGAAAGGTACAGCCAAGTGAAATAAGACGCTTCCCTGCATCCTCATCTACACAAGTCTAGTTTACGTAGCAAATTGTTTACAGTGTCCAAGAATCTTGATGTGAGATTTCTGTTGTTTTGGAAATACTCAGCTACACTCTTTCATTAATGAATCATGAATCATAAATCATAAGGAGCACATGAAATAATACACAGAGACTTTTGTTAATGTGTAATAATTCCAGAAAGTAGACATAGTTGTCAACGTAACAGGAAAAATCTCAAATCTCTGTAGGAAAGTAATCTAAAATACATAAAGCTGTTACTGAACTTTCATGTTTGATTATCAGATTTCCTAAAAGCCATAGGTAGCGTATTTCTGTAGAATATAAAATCAGGTTCAAAGGAAGACACAGCCTATACAATATTAATTTAAAAGCTGGAGCAGTGTTTGACCTTGCTCCGTGAGACGCAGTTGTTCGTTTGACAAGTTAGAGATTCATATCTGTCTGGATTTGTGGGGTTGTTAATGAGACCTAACCCTGCAGGTGAAATTTGGTTTACTGCAGGGTATTTTTGAGGCTTGGAAAATTTAGCGGTACTTTTGTTTGAGAGCTCACAACAACCAGAGACCTGTAATCACATTTCTGCTGTGGGTTGGGATCTAACCATGCGGATCATCAGCTCCGTACAGACGCGGTGCAGTCGCGTTGACATTGCTCTTTAGCGCTTAAGGAAATGAACTATTACTAAAATTTTCATAGATCCAACGTTCGTTTACCAACTTTTTGCTCCTTTAGGGGAGAGTACTGCAGCTTAAGAGAAAAATTCTGTTCAGTGGTAGGATTCTTTACAACAGGCTTAACTTTCAGTCTCTGGCATTGGTGTTGCTGTTGTGCACGAGTGCGTGTTACAGAGGTCATTTTAGTGAGGTAAATAAGGGCTTGGGTAGCAACCAGGCAGTATTTACAGTACACTCGCCAATACCGAAAATCCTCCATATGAGCTTCTCTTCTCTTTCTTTGTATTCATCCCATGTAAATAATGCAAAAGGTACTCTATACAAGAAATCCTAAGTGTTATCTAAAAAAAACAGACCGATGCTTTAATAGGTGTGTGAATAAGTCTTAATTTTACTTTTCTGTTGGTGATGGGTCATAGTGGGCGTAACTTTTGTACTCCACTTAATGAACTCCCAGCTACACTGAAGTCCTTGGCAGAAGAATTAATTTAAATGGGGTAGGATTTCAGCCAGTAAAAGCTGTAAAAGCAAAAGCTGGCTATTTGTATTTCATGTATACAGTGCCACTAGATTAAGATTACTGATGTTTTAGAAGTTCTTGTCAGAGATTTTGGACAAGATTTAAATGGAAGCTAACTATTTCCAGCTTGGTTCTTTATAATGTAACGGCTGTTTAAAAATAGTATGGCTTTGTGTGACTACTGCTGAATTATCAATTTGCTCATATGTTTTTGTTTATATTTCTTATACTCGTGTCTTATATGGACAACTGTAAGACATTTACAGAGGAACAAGTGAATAAGTCCTACAGTGTGTTTATGTGAGCAATGACACAAGCCTGCATTGGGGTAATCTGTAATAAATTTATGAAATGCTATTAGACGTAGGAGCATTAGTATTTAATGTGAGAGATTTTATTTCACTCGTTTCCTGAGAATTGCAGTACTGAAATAGCCCACATCCAAATACTGGCAGCATTGCCCTTGGTATTTCCATGAATGACAGTGAGAGCAATCAGAGCAACGAGACAGATTTTTTTTTAAATAAGCTTTTGCAGAANTTTCCCTTAAAAATCACTAGAGAGAAATATATGGCCATCAAACTGGAAAAACAGCTTGTATTTCTAGATAGAGTTGTTCAAGCTTTTGATTAGAGCATTATTAAGTAATTAAAATGTTTGCCATAATTCATTCATGTCTTACTCGGTTACAAAAAGGAATGAATGCACTTTAATAATTAAACGTTGTGGGCCCGAGAGCAACAACAATACAGGAAAAGCAAGCCATGATAAAACCATAATAAATCCTGTCCTTATGGCAAGAGGTGGGGTACGGCAAAGGTCCCACCTACGTGGTCTTTCCACCACGTCTCAAGGATTTGGTTGCATGTTAGTGTCATAGTTTAAACGTCTTCCTGCGACAGGTAATCGTCACACCAATGGGATTGTCCTCCAAAATTTCCCATTTAACATAGTTGTCCTGTGTGGTATATGTAATCCTAAAAAGCCTCCCGTGCTGTGTTGAGGGACGTACATCCCAGGTCAAACATCTTCCATCAGTCCTGGACCTTCTGTTGAGGCTGTCTGTCCAACACTACCCATCTTGTTACCTTTCCCATATTTACCCAACAAGAACAAGACATTCTTCCTCATTAGAAAAGAGTCCACCACTGTCCCTCTGCCATTTATCTTTGACCGGGCAGGGCTGTCCAACATCATTCCCCTCTGCTCCTTCTCTGGCTCACAGCCCTCTCTGGCTTCCAGAGTTTCCATTGCACAGGTAAGGTCCTCAGCTGTGACACTGTCACCTCATTGTCCGGGAGGAGCCCTCTGTCAGCCTCCAGACTTCCATCTATGTTAAAAAAACTATCATCTCCTACCCTCTTCACTTTCAGTTGTCATTAAGGACCTGAGAGCTGAGGTCATCTGCCTCAGTCTTAATCCACCTTCCTAATGGCGTCAAACCAGAAGACCTCTTTTCTGTCTCAGAGGAGATGGATCCATTCCCTATCTATCTAAGACATAAGAAAATGTAGGGTGGAGAAAAGTGAAGACTTTAAAAGCAGTCCATACATTAAAGATCATCACACAAGATGGAGTAGGGGTGGGAGTCTTACTGGTTAGGAGATTGGAGGTCAACTTGTAATTTGACACAGACAATGGGACAGACGTTTTAAAGACAGGTTGTATCGTGTTACTGCTGACTGTAGTTGTAGCTCACTTCATGTCCCTGAGACCTTAGAACGTTTCTCCTAGTTCTGGAGCAGGGAGTTCACAAGACCTTTAAGAAACCATCCTGCTGGAGCAGCTGCTGGGTGGGAGTGCCTGAAAGTGAGGATGGGAGAAAGCAGAGCCGCAGATCTGTGTCCATCTCTACTGCTGTTCGGGAATTAAACTACTTTGATTTCAGGGCAGGGGCCTGAACATTACCCCTGGAAAGGCACTGCGGTAAATTTTGCCAGGTGAACATGGCCTTTGTTTTCCTGAATACGAGTAGTTTGGAGTCCCTCGTGGGGAACACCTTAGTGTTTGGATAAGATACATTCCTTAGTTCTTGTGTTTCTGCCAGTGAAAGCTTTTTATTTAGGAGAGAAGATTAAACTTTGCAGTATTTTGCCAAAGTGGATATGCACCAACACTCATTTACATAATCAAATAAAAAGAAGTTATTGTAACATTAGTAAAATGAATTGCCTAATCAAATCCTTTTAAAGCCTTTCTAGTTGACCCCCAAAATCACTAGTTATTCTTTTAACAGTTGCAGCCATTGTAGTTAAAACATTGTAAAATACGGAAATTATAACATCAAAAGACAAACAAGATGACACAATGGAATGAAACGTTGACAGTAATCAAGAAAAGCTCTATTCACGGAAGAGCCTAGACTTGAATATATGTCTCTGTAATAGGGGAAAAAGTGCAAGAATTAATTCATGTAGCTGAATAAAGTGATCTCAGGCTGGTGGAAGAAAAACAAACTCTTAATTTCGGGGGACAGGTATGACCGGTGCTGGTGGTGCTCTGAAGAGTATCCTGAGTGAGTCCTCAGTATTCCCTGGTACCAGACATCAAGGTTGGCTCTGTATGGTATATAAAACATTTCATTTCATTTAGGCAAGCCAACCAAAACTTTTATTTTTAACTTTTAATTCAGAAAAGGTCATTAATATTATTTCTAACAGACTACTGCAGGTGTTTGGTTTTTTTATAGAGAAATAAATAGAAGGGAAAAAATGGCTTCACAGAATGGTTGTGGTGTGAAGGCACCTTTGGAGATCATCTGGTCCAACTCCTGCTCCAGCAGGGCCACTTGGAGGCAGTTGTCCAGGACTATGTCCAGCCTTCCCTAAGCTCCATTGCATGTCAGTAAAGAAACCATGGTCATGGTAATTAATATTCATGTAAGGTTGTGGGGGTTTTATTGGTATACTTGCCCTAATTTCCAAAAGACCCCAGAGAGTCATGCCGTAACCGCGTGGTGTGCCGGATGGTTGTGTCAGGTTTAAGTCCATACATAGGTGAGTATGGAGTGGAGACAGTGGTAGTTGTCCAAACTCAGGTAAGACGTGTGTCGGCACCAAAAGGGGGTCCTTCTGACGCGCGGAAAGCAGACTCCACATCCGAGATGGTTGTAAGGTAGGTATGTTTATTCAGCGCTGGGCAGCACGGGGGGTCGCCCCACCACAATCGTGCGCACCCAATGCAGCGGCTTTCTCAAATATATAGTACTTAATCACATAAACATAAGATTTCTGAACATGCCTATACATATTCATGACCTGTCCCCGCTTCGTATTAAAATTAACTCTAAGACATCATTTTCATAAACTCCTCCCAACTACGCTTGCGCATTGCCTCCTGGTGGTGGTCGCTGAAGGTCGTGAGGATGAAGGCTGATGATTCCTCTTCATCACCGCAAGCAACCTTTTGCTTTTGCGCAGACTCAGTTCTTCCTTGGTCTTTGTCCAGACCGCAGGGTCGGTTTCAGCCGCTTCTCCAGACAGGTTCTTGTTCATTATCAGGAGCTGCCCTTGACAACATCACAAGACTTCTTGCTTCGTCTGGTTTTCAGTAAACTATCAGGCCTGTTTTCTAGGTTATATGTCATTACTAGCCAATTAGTACAGAATGTGTCGTTATCTCTATCATATACCCCTGACTCACTTCACATTGCACAGAGGTTCAGAAAGTGGTTGTTTTCCTACTTTGCCTTTTCAAATCCTTTTATCTGGAAGAGGAGAAGGGGGCTGGTGGTTGTTTCTGACAGAGCTTGTCCCAACAAGGGAGCAGGGTTGTCATCCATCGCACCCCTCGGTGAAAACACCGCCAAAAGCGTTCCTGCATATGTTAAACACACACTAGGTACTTTAAGGCTTGGGGACTTTTTTTTAAGAGATTTTTCGCTATGCACATAAGAGACTTGGAGTTCAAAACAAATGAAAGATGAGATTCTGCAGAGCTCACTGAAAAACAGGGAAAAGCTTGTTACCTGCTGTTTTTGAGTCCTTGGCATAGCTTGATTTAATATCAAGACAAGAATATGGTACTAAACAGTCCCCTCGAGACTGCTGCTTTGTGCTAAGTAATAGAATAGCATCAATAATCCTTCCGTGGGGCTACAGTAAATTTAAGTAAAGTTATTCTGGACTGTTAGATCTGCTTAAAAGCACTGATCCGAGAAAGCGAGCGCATCACTCCCACGGCGAGCCCTTCACTGGAAGAGCCGGCGCGCAGCCCGGCCCCGGCACGCGCGCGCACCCACGCCTCCGACAAAGCCCTCGTGGCAGAGCATGTGTTGTNCGAGCGCATCACTCCCACGGCGAGCCCTTCCCCACCCATGCCTCCGACAAAGCCCTCGTGACAGAGCATGTGTTGGTCGCAGGGAAACCTCAAATTACCCATTTGTTTTATGGAGGCGGTGGGTTTTGGTTGGCTTTGCCCAACGGGTGATTCCCACCCGCTCTTTTAAGAGTTCAGTTGCGTATTTCCGTCCAAAAGCCTCGTTGAGCTGCCCATGCACCCCGCGCCGAGCAGATCCTGGGCTTCGACCAGGCAGGAGCGTCTCCGGTGAGGTTAAATGGGCTCTGTATTAAGCGCTGAGACAATACCTGGCTCATCCCCCTCAGCGGCTTTTTGGCCCAGTTTACCAATGCTTCTCGTTTTTCACTCTAATTGGTTTGGTGGAGACCATTCTGGGCTGTTTTCTGACATTACTCTTTTGTGACCGGGGGTAGGTGTCCAATAACTCCAGCCGTATAAGAAGTAAGTACAAAACCACGCAATTTTTACAATAAAGCAGATTAGGCAATTTACCGATTTTGCTAAAAATGTTATTTCTGCATTCACTAGTCATTCATGGAGATTAAGATTACAGTAATCGGTGTTTACTGTAAACCTCTTTGCATTTTATGTCTTCATGTGCATGTAGTTCTTGTCAATAAAAGCTTTTCACTTAGGAGAAACGATTACACGCCGGCAGTGTTTTGTCAAGGTGGCAGGCTCCTGTGTTTAGCTGCATATTAATCCGTTTTTAAGGTATTCGTAGTGTTAATAGCACAAACGGAGCAGCGCAGGGATCTGCAGCGCCGAGGTCGCCCCGCCAGCCCTGGGTCGGCATCCGCACGCGCCGCGGCTGCTTGGTCCTGCGCTTCCATTTCTGCCGCTCGGCGTTGTCCGTCGGGAACGGGCAATTATTACGGAGACGTTGGAGCATCAGCCTGTCTTAGCCACCGCTCTGGCAGCGGCTGCGCTAAGTAACTCTCCAAAGGCACTTTACTTTTAGTCTCCTGCTCAGCCTCCGGTGCTGCGTTTCACGCGTAACACCGAGTGGGACGTGGGCGCCTGTGTCGTGTTTTGGGTAGCTTGGCTTTACGGTGCTGTGGGAAGGGCAAAACCTGTAAAGACCCGTTGAATGGTATTGCAGATTCCGTTCCAGAACGCCAGATTCTCAAAAGCAAATAGGAAAATGTGAGCTTGAAAGCGTTGACTTAAATTACCAACTGTTGCTGCAGTCAGAGAGCTCGATTTTATAAGAATTTCAGTTTTACAATGCATTTTTATAACTTCTTATACGACCCGCTAGTTGTTTGACATACCACCAGTACTGTTATTTTTTAGGACAAAACACTCATATTTGTATACCGTTCTACAAAATAGTTACACATATTTGAGGCAGTACTGATATTAGAGGAACTATTTAATCAAAAATTGTTCACATACTCAAACATATGTATTTATCATTGCATTTTTTTAGAGTACACTGGACTAGTTCGAGTGATGTATGCTTGCCTCAGAGTCCCCGAGATTGTCTTTGATTGTGGTAATAATGAATAATGTAAACTATTACAGCCAGATATCTCCTACAGAGTATTTGACAATGGTTAGACTGCCATGACCGCTGCTTCCGATACTACTTAATGTTATCTCATTACTTCCTTGTAGATCCACGTGTGTCTACGTGTTGGCCAAAGTCTTACTCTAATGTGTGATTGCAAACTCTTCAGTTCAGGGACTCTTTTTTTTTCTGGTGCTTGTGGTACATCTTGTCCCGTTGCAGATGCCAGCCAGGAGAGGTGATGCTCAGCCGGTCCCCCGCGTGGCCGTGTTGTTGAAAGGCTTGTGCTGCCGTTCCTTACAGCACTTGCAGGCACAACAACGGCACAACAGATGATGAACACATCATGTTTTGAATAGGCACATGCAACTGTACTGCAGATATCCGAGTGACAGTTTAGACTGACACTTTAAAGAGACTATGTAAAGTATAATTAAGTTATTGCTAAAAAGCCAATCTAGTGTTAGTTCAATCCGCACTAGTTTTGTCTGTTGAAGGCGAAAAACTAGAACAAGTGATGTTTTATCTTCTAGCCTCATGAAAATCCTTCAAAACCAAGTGAGGGTGAGGGGTCTGGAGCTCAAGTCTCATGAGGAGCGGCTGAGGGACCTGGGGGTGTTCAGCCTGGAGGAAAGGCAGCTGAGAGGAGACCTTCTACAGCTCCCCGAAAGGAGGGGGTAGCGAGGGGGGTCGGTCTCTGCTCCCAAGGAACAGGCGATGGGACAAGAGGGAACGGCCTCAAGTTGGGCCAGGGGTGGTTTAGATTGGGTATTAGGAAAAAGTTCTTCACAGAAGGGGTTGTGAAGCATTGGAACAGGCTGCCCAGGGAAGCAGTGGAGTCATCATCCCTGGAGGTATTTAAAAGGCAGGTAGATATGGTGCTGATGTTTGGCAGTGTTAGGTTAATGGTTGGACTTGATGATCTTAAAGGTCTTTTCCAACCTAAATGATTCTGTGAGTCTATGAGTTTAGGATTCTGTGAGGGTGGGACTCAAATCGACTTTTTCCTCCAGGGCATGTCAGAATACGCCCTAGGAGAAATAGGTGTTTTTCCACTTCCTGCTGCTTTTTGTGATGGCAGCAAAAGCTTTCCTTACACGGTGGCGAATCACCACCGTTTTACACCCAAAGCCTTCCCAGCCTCTCAATGCATGTAGGCAACGCTACGTCAGCCCACCTTGCTCCTTGATGCTTGGGTGGGTTAAAGCCTCATTAAAGTGTGTCTTCCACAGGGTGGAAGAGAAGGCCACGGACCTCTCTCATTTAATCTCCTCTGAAATACCTACAGGATCCAGTCCAGCAACAGCGAAACTCTTTACATGGGTCTCCATAAGTTTTCATGAAGTACTTTGTGGGATTGAGCTTGAATGTTAGTCTTGGTATTCCAAGTTGCATCCACATTACTGTTCGTAATTTTTTTAAGTATTTTCTGTGTTTCTTCCTCAGTAGCTCTATGAAGCCAGAACACCTATAGAGAAGGGCTCTGGTGCATCAGTGTAATTGTAAAAGCTGTATTTCCGCTAGAGCTCAGCACCGTTAAGGAGGTTTTCCCTGAGAGTTGTAACCCAAAATTCAATAGCAAAATTTTTATTTGCCTTAACAAAACATCCAAAAGATCATTTACATTTCAGCTTGCATTTTCTGTTAGAATCCAAATTTGGATTTGGTAGAATTTTTCAAAAGGTTCACTTTCAGTGGAAAGCTTTTGATCTTTTTTCATATATGTTTATAGTTTAGGCCAGGAAAGACATTTAGATCACTTATTCTCCACTTTTTTATGTATATATCTTTGGTTCCCTCCCTTCGTGATTTGTCAAACTATTAAGAGGAGTGGCTCATTCTGGTTTGGCTTTGTCTGGTTTCAGGTTCCAGCCATTAGTTCTAGCTGTGCCTTTTTCGACTAAGTTAAAGAGACATTTAGTACATTTGCTTTTTCTCCGTGTGAATTAGATACTGGAATCAAGTCAACACCCAATTTTCTTTTGCAAAATGGAAGAGATCGCGTTCTTTAAGTCTTAATGCAATTTAATTTCTGCAGGTTTCAAATGCTTTTACATATTGTGCTGTGGTGTCCTCAGTCTTTCAACATCTTTTCTTTGAAACGGACCTTTGTGCATCTCACTAGTGCAATGCACAGACTTCAGATCTTCACTACCTGATCTGCTGCCATGCCATCAGCCAGTGATCACGTCTGACCCTTTTGTCACCGTACTTTTATCACCATCAGTTTAGGAGGAGCTTGTCCGGCATCTCCCGATACCCTTTCTAGAGGTGCTGCTCTTCATCTTAGTTCTAAAGTAGCGTTATGAAACGTTGCAGGTAGCTTTGAAAAGAAAAGAAAAAAAAAAAACCAAAACCAAACAAACAGATGAAATCACAAAAAAAAAGGCTGCAGTCCTTCTTGTTAACAACCATTCTGCCCATCTCCACGTTTACACAAGCTTTGCCACCAGTGAATTTATATTTACTTCCTGTGTTGTTGAACAGCCTGAGGACACTCCATCAGTAACGTCTCTGTATCTCTATTCAATAGTGGTTTCTCCATGACAACTACGTTTGCCGATTACTTAGTCTGCAAGTTCTTAGAAATATTGAATAATATTGATTTTTAACCTGTTTTCACGAGTAAACAAGAATTCTACAGTTGTGCCATTTGTCCCCTCGTGAATTTATGAAACATTGATCAATTTCTGCCTAATTCGAAGTTCTAGTTGTAATTAAGTTTCGCCAACTTTCGTGGTAATAGTTTACAGCGTAGAAGGAGAAAAGAGGAATGTGTCTTCCTAATAACAGGAAGACTTTTTAATGTCTTCGTTGAAAGACTCGGATGCTGTACACTCTGCCTGGAAACAAACGTGTAGTGAAGCCGCGGTCACAGGCGGTTGAGTGGCTCCACTGTAATGACAGTGTAGAGGGTCTTTTTTCCAGAAGTTTCGTGGGGAACCCGGGAAGAGCAAAAAGTAGTTGCTGGAAAGAAAAGAGAGACAAAGGACTTTCCAAAAATGCTTCGCAAAGTTGACATAATTTGTCCTGCTGCTCTGAATGTTCTGGAGGAATGAATCGAATGCCTGAGAAAAAATTGAGTATACTCTATTTGCGTATAAATCCTTGTCAGCTAAACATGCTAACTCATCAAGGAGTGAAGCTGATTTTATTTGTTTAGGACTTATTTTCCAGTAAGTTGCACTGGCTTGAATTAATTAGGTTTTTGCACTTCAATTATTCATTAATTTAATAATTCATTAATAGACTCTAACATCAGACCCACCATCATTGTGGGGCTGAAAGGGCTTTTGGGCATGCATTGGCTTCATGCCCCGGCCCAAGGCAAGAACAAATGTTCCTACATCATTTCCTGACGGATGCTCATCTCGTTGGTTCTTCGCTTTGTGCTGTGTGATGACACATCCTCACCGGGCAGTCTCTTCCGAACTTTTGGATTTAGTTACCCGTATCTTCCTTGGTGCGTGCGTACAACCTCAGGAACAGCTGAGTAAGCAATGGTTACCCCCAAAAATGCATCAGCCACTGAATAGAGTGGTAAGCACTGAGAATGATGATTCTACAGCAAATGACTTGCAATGAAAATTTGAGTGAACTAGGATTTTTTTCCCTGAAGAAGAATGAGATATCCTGGGAGGAAGAGCAACAGAGGAAGACTGACGTGTAAAAAGTTCCAATAAAAAAAAAAAATGAGAACTTACTCTTCATGTCCACAGTACCCAGAGAAGGAATTTATGGACCTATATCTCCATTCTTCCATTGTTTTTCTTGAGATTTATGTCGGGCTAACCATGCAGATAGTCTTGTCTGAAAGTTTGGATTAGGATTTTTCCCATCTTCTGTAACTTCTCTGCTATTTTAAGTGTTATTTAAAATGAACATCAGTAGCCAGTTAGCTGGGTTATGACTCTTGAATACAAACTCTGCAAACCTGCTGATTTTGAAATATTTATCCCTGAGAAGATATTGATGAGCAGCAAAAAAGAATGTACTTCATCAAACACTTTGCCGTTTGGGTTTTTTTTTCCAAATAGAGAACAGAAACTTATATTGAACAATTTCGTACTTTCTTCTGCATTGTTATTTACAGTTTTACCGTCTCCATCTGAAAATCGACCTATGTTTGCTATGGATTGCATTTGTTGCTTGTATATAAAACAAAGTTCTTCATTGTGCTAAGTTTGCCAGCCCTAGGTTGTTTCTCCTTAGGTAGTTTTAGCTTTCCTTATCATCTCTTTACGTCGATAACAAGCTATTTCCACCTGTCGTGGTTTAGGCTAAATCGGCTACTGGGGACCTGGGGGACCCCAGATGGGACCGACAGATGCTCCCCTCTACCCCTCTTCAAAGAGAGAGGCAGAGGAGGAAAAAGAGGCTTATGAGTTTAGAAGGAACTAAACTGCTTTAATGAAATATTAATAATAAAATAAAAAGAAATAATGAAAAATATATACAAAACCATATCAAGTTCCTGAGATGACAGTCAGGACACCGGCTGGCACTGGGGCAGTCCCAGGCTGGACTCGGTGACGGACAGGAACTGGATTCCGGATCTGCATTCAGGATGGGGATCACAGGCAGACGAACAGAGTCCTCCTCAGACGTCGGCCATTGAAGGAAGAGAGCTGACCCTTTGATCCATCAGCTTTATACTGAGCATGATGCAGATGGGATGGAATACCCTGTTGGTCAGTTTTGGGTCACCTGTCCTGTCCGCTCCTCCCTGCGGGTGGGACCCCACTAGGCTTTTCCGCTTCCGACCCTCCAACGGGGCAAACAACAAAGTTGGTTGGCCTTGGCTGTTATGGCAATAAGTATAAGCAGGAGCCTCTCTGCATCCCATGCCTGGGCAGCAGCTATAGACATTGGTCTGATCACTCTGAGAGAGTGAACATTGTCTGCACAATATGCAGTTAATTTCAGTAGTTAGAAGAGGCCCAGCTAAGAAGCAAAGTTACTGAACAAAATTGGTTCTGTTTTACCTCGAACCAGGACACCACCTTTTTCTACATCTAATAACTGATTTCACTTTTTCATGGAACTAGGAGGACTAACGCCCTGTCTTGGGTATTTTTGTCATCCAGCAAACTTTTTTAAGATACCATTTATTCATTTATGTTTAAATATCTCATCTTGATTACATTTGCTAATCTTTTTTGTACCTTGAAGCAAATAGTCTTTCTGAAACACCGAGCACGTGTGTTGCTGGCTGAGGCTTCTCTCCATTCCATCCCACCCAACGTCGTCAGGTCAGGTTCACTGGCCCCAGGCAGCCACCCACTTCCAGCCCAGTGACCTCATTCGTCTTTATCCATCACAACACTGCCCGAAATGGTAAAGCCATGGAGACCATTATACCTTTTCCTGTTAGAAAATCATCGTTCAGAGTTTTTAAAAACTTCCAATGTTCGTGACCACCAACATCCACCTCCTGGGCTGATGCCTTCCAGGGTGGTGAAGCTCTCCAGGCATTGCAGAGGTCTCCTTAGGGAGAAACTTACCCCATTCCCTGGTTGGCCGAGGTTGTCTGTCACAAACCTCCCCACCAGCATCTCCTCCTGGGCTTTTTTAGCACGCTGGCGTACACGCGCTGAAGACCCAAGCTCAGATTTATCAGTATTGTTGGGATCAGTAACGGTGTTTTTGGAACAGAGCACCACACCCTCACCACTTTTATGCACTTGAATAACTCTAAATAGGTAATAAACAGACATTTTAATACTTTAGGCATACAAATTGTCTTAACGGCTGTCAGTAATGCCAATTATATCAAATTCCTGCTCATAGCTGTGATTGGACAACAAACAAGAATGGGAAAAACTCCTAGGAGCGGTATAGAATTGATTTTAACATTCCTTTTCTTTTTCTTTGCCACATAAATTAAATTTATTTGCAACACATGGAGGTTAAATTTGTATCATATTTGCCTTCTTAGCACCCTGCCCTCAAGTTGCTAATTTAACAGTTTTCTGGCTGCTCCATCTAGCTCTCAGCCGAGAAGATTAGTTTCCCAACCTGTGAGATAACCAAAAGATGAGAAACACGGAGCTCTGCGATGCCGTTTTTAGAGGCCCTTTTCACAGTCTATTTGCACTTTAAACTTTCTCCTATCAAGGAACATGCCTATATTTGGAAGGCCCATTTTTCTGTTGAGAGGACTTGTCATTTTCTGCTAACCAGTGTCAGCAACTAATCTCGTCATGTTAATGTACAAGGACAGTTAAGTGACTTGTTTTAAATGCATTGTGATTGTTATCTATTTATTAAAAGCAAAAGCAAACAACTGCTTATAACTAATGTTCAGATGCTGATTGTTTACACAAATAGTGTTAAGGGCACGGCTAATTTAAGCAGACATATATTCTTACATTATGACATGAAAACCATACCCTACATGATAATTGTTTATAATATGTATATCGATATTATAAATATTTATGTATTCCAATCATTTAAGCAGACATACATTCTTACATTATGACATGAAAAACATACTCTACATGATAATTGTTTATAATATATATATTGACTTTATAAATACTTATGTATTCCAACTAATATCTTAATTTAGTGAGCCACATTTAATAATTAACATTTTTTTAAACTGTATTCCAATTTTTGTGTGAAAGAAGGGATTAGAACCTTTCCCCCCGCATTAATCCTTTTATTGTAGGTGGGTTTACAAGACATACCTACAACAGCTTAACAGAGAAATACTCCGCATGGTTAACAGAGCACACTGTTTTAGATGATGTTGGTTATTGCTGCCGTGAATACAGTAGTCAGATTGAAGGCAAATGTCATCTACTTTTGAACAAACGCTGTTAAGTGCCCATTGTTACTCTTAAGGACAGGAGTTGTCTTTTTTAGAGAGTTTAATCTTTGTGCAAATGAGGCGTTGCGCATAAAAGCTCTTACCACTGTATCTGAGATTTTCATGTTAATATATCCTTTGAAGTGATACCTTATAAAATATAACATGCACCTATATGATTTTTATTACATATAAATAAACCCCCCATGTATTTGAAGCCTGAGGGCAAGTTTTGGTCTCTCAGATACTCACGCGAGGATCCATTTGGGTCCCGCAGGTGCTTTACAGAGGTGCAGGAGGGCCGACCTTGGCTCTGACTTTGCCTTGCTGGGCAAGACGAAGTTTCCCTCTTCACCTCCAGATGTTCGGTGCCCCTACATCGGAGCTCAAACTGAGTGCTAAACCGGAAGGGCTTCTCCGGTGTACTTGATCACTGGTGCGCGGTGTGAAAGGGAACGTCCCAGCCCCGCCGCAGGGTGCGCATGGTGTGGCTGCTCCGGCGGGAGTTTTCCGACCCCACTGCGCACATGGAGGACCTCAACAAAACCTCCCAACGCTTGTGCCCCCGGAGCAGGCGGCGCTTTGCAGTTCTAGGGTGACTGAACTTCTAGGGTGACTGAACTTCAAGGGTTTGTCATTACTCAGAATAGTTACGTTAAAATGTTTGTTATTTGGGTAATTTGGGGCAGAGGTCTAGACATCTGCTCCTGCAACTTGGTCCATTCAGTCAAATCTATTCCCTTTTCAGCATAAAAAATATCCCGTAAAATCAAACGTGTGTAAGGTGGTGGTTGAAGGTTTCCTAAAGCAGAACTGTGCTGGACGCTGATAATAATACGTGTCAGAGCTGCAAGACAGGGTTTGTTTCATTTCAGGAATGCTCTGGGTGTTTGCGCTTTTGGCAGTTCCCTACTGCCGATTGCAGAACTCGGACTCGTACATTGGGTGCAGTTTGCAAATCCAGCACACTCTGTCAATCTGGCCAATTTATTTTGGCAGCCGGGGACCCGATTCCACTGCCACTGAAGATCCCTAGTGGTTTTGGTGGGTCTCACGTCAGTCCTTTTGTCCCTGCAGACCACTATTTTAAACCAAACGCTGAGTGCGAACCGATGACATTTTTAAGAGTGGGTTTTTTCCCTTCTTTTGGTAGCCCTGGATGAAACATATTAAACGTTTGTGTCATGCTTTGTCTGATATAATTTTCTCATTATTCTTGAAGCACGCATCTCCTGTCCTCCAGGAAAGTGCCATCTTCCCATAAAGACCTGCCTGTGTGGAGGAAGGGGTGCGACCTCAGGGGACAGGGAGCTGAAAGAGCACGAGAGGGACCCTGAGCTGCTCGTGGGCAGTTTGGTCACCTTCCATTGCGATGTTGGCACAACACCCTTCCACTGAAACAGGAACTGAAGCTGGTTGTTGCTTCTAGTGTCAGTGGTCTAACCGCTGCGCTGCCACGTAGGTGAAGGCTCTCCTTCCCTCATCCAGCCTAAAAAAGAGGGATTCCTGCTTGGTTTTTTTCAAGGAACAGCATTCATTTCTCGCAGGCTGCGGCATCGGGGCTCAAGGCGTTGCTAGTCTCCGTTATTTTCATCAACCAGTCTGTGCTAATTGATTATTTTTACCAATGCCTTGTAAATGCCGTGCATTTTTTGAAAAAGTAGATCGTGGGATGGAGTCGCCTCACAGGCAGAGAGGCCAGATGTTCACTCGAGCTAACAGCAGGATTTTTTTGTACACTTAAGGAGAGGAGGAGTCAGTGACAGAAGAACCAAGAGGTTGGGTTTTCATAGTCATTGTCTCTGGGTGAGGTCAAAGTGACGAGAAACCACAAACATCCAGAGGAGGTGGCACCAAACTGCAGCGGGCTTTCCCACCAGCCAGAAGCCACAGGTTGCTCTCATTGAGACAACCCAGCCGGAGCATGCCTTAAACGAGGAGATTAGGTGCAAATTGTGCATTAATACTGGTGTACCCCGTCTGTGGGAAACCTGGTTGGACTGAGAAGGAGATGCCACTGGGGAATCCATCGTGTTGTACGATGTCAGTAGAAGGTGCACACACGTAAGCGTGGGGAGATGGGTTCCCGTATCTCCCCACCTCCTTGTACTTTTGCTCCAGAGCACCTCAGGGCTCAGCAGAGAAAGGAGGATCTTTCCTGTTGTTTTGCATGTGGGTCACAAAGCTTATGTTTTCTTAAAAGTTTGGAAATTCCAGATGAAATAGAAGTATGAGCATTTATATCACTTGCTGTCAGATTGTCTCATTGTGCTTCCTGAGCACTCTGCTACTCGCCAGTGCAGGGGAGTCCTGGTTTCTGCTCATTGGTGTCTTTGCTGGAACTACATTTTTATTTGCAGGGTTTTTCGCAGTGTATTCACAGCTTGTAGTTTGCACCCACAGATAACTAATGTTATCTTGGTAACGGAGGTACCAGCAGGCACAGGTGGGTGATTTGTCATCATCATGGTTTTAATCAACCACGTAAAAAAATATTCCTCATATAAACGAGGAAATAGAAATTTATTTTGAATAGTTATTCTTTCCATGCACAGACTCTTTTGTTATACCTTTTGCTAATTCTGGTACGATTTTTTCCGCGCTGCATCTTTTTCTAAACTTTTCTTCTGATTTCGTGCCTGACTTTGTTTAATGCTACTAAATGATTTACTGACGCTTTACAAGTGATATCTCATCCGCCGGAGAGACTCTGTGAGCTGAGTGCTGTCCCCAAATATGATACAATATTGTGTTAGCATTAATATGGATATTGATGCAAAATCAATGCAAATAGACTCCACATCTAATCCCACACTCCCTCACTCGAGTTCACTGGCAGCGACGGCAAGTTACTCCTTTGATTTCAGTGCTGGATATGCAGTATTTATGAGGGGTTGCACTTTACATCCTTACTTTGGTTATCATTATGCCACTGCACGTTAGAACAATTTTTAGAAGTAAATGTGTTTCAGCGTCCTTGTCAGACCCCACTTAGGCAAACCTGAGTTTGGGTTTTTTGGCTTAATTAGCCCGTGGCTTCCCCCATAAAGGCTGCACCAGCTTCTTGAAGGTGCAGAACGTAATTAACGTCTTGCAGGTCGTACCCGTACAAGGCGACGCGGGACACCGCTGACAGGGGCGAGTGCCCGCCATGCGCAGGGCAGGATTTGGCCGTTCCACACGTACTCCTCCTCGGGATGGCTGCAGAAAAAGTGTCTGGCTTCGGCGCGCTATTAGGCTGTAATTAGTGTAACTAACAACTAATATGGAAGAGCAGGATAGAGGTCACCACAAGACTTCAAAGGTCTTAACGGGTTAAGGTTGGAGGGCAGTCTATCCCCTCGCTTAATCTGTTGCCATATCTTCTGAGATTTGTTGAAATCTTCAGTGACCTCTAACCTTGACGTGTCGCTCTCCCGAAATTTACCGGTCACATGCCATTTTCTTTATTTCTCTCCGTTTAGACGGGCATGGGTCTTTGTGATCGGCGCCTCCCCTTTCCCTTCAGACATGAGTGTGCCCAGGTAAACAGCTTTTTGATGTGGAATAAAGGCTGTGGTTTAAACCACTTTAATGCTCTTGCCCTGCTACCTTCGGACTCATCAGAAACGGTTGTTTTGCTGTGCTTCAGCGTGTGGTGTGTAGATGACGTTTGACGTGTACATTTAGGCTCGGGATTAAAATTTAGCTGCTATAATAAATTGGGCGTTGTACAACCGTTTGCAAAAGCTACTGAGTATCAGGCTTTTATGAGCTGCTTTCTTAAACCCAACTGTCCAAGGATAGTTTTGCTTATATTTTCAGTAAACACGAAAGCTCTTACTGGTTAAGCGTGCAACTCACGGACAATTTATATTGTGGGAAAAATCAGTAGGTATTGCTCCGCGGTGTTTTGATGTGGGAGGCAAATACCCATCAAGGAAATTCTCCTGTTCCTGATGGTTTGGGGTGGGGTTTTTTTTCCCCCTCGGACTCGGCATTGCACCTCTCCCGTCAATCCCAACATACACTGGTGGATTCCAACAGCGAAGGGTCAAATCGCATTGCCTCCTTCCCAGGCATCCGGCCTTGATGGTGCCCGTCCCAAAGTGATGGGCAGAGCAGAGGGGAGGGTTTCCTTCTCCTCCCCTCCATGGATGCTTCCCCTGGGGAGAACCGTGGCCTCCCCTCCATGGATGCTTCTCCTGGGGAGAACCGTGGCCATCCCCATGGGGGGAAGGCGAGCGGACCCCTTTGGGTACGCCGGCAGTGATGCTGTCCGGCTTCCCCCCTCCGCTGCTCCAGCATCCCGCCCTGTGGTCCCTGCCGGCGTCGGAGCTCCGTGGATGTGGGGAGGAAAACGCTCAACATCGATTCAGCAAAGCAAAGACGTGCAGCAACCTACTTGCCCGCACCAAACCGAGCATGGGTTTAATTATCCTTTTAACCGATTAAAACACTTTAAAGGAGAGTAAGAGCGACCGAGAGGGAGTGAGAGCAGCCCGATGTTAGATTTAAAGTTCAACGGGGGGGGGAGAAAAAAAAATCATACAAGGATTTCACAAGCAACGACACTTGGATGGTATTTGGGAAATCTTTTTCTTTCAAGACTATCTTGCGATTAACTATGGGAGTAGCACATCAAAGCTGCGCTGACTTCAAAGCTTAGAACCACTTACGGCTTCCAGCTATTACTAAAACCTACCACTTCACCCTGCCAGCAACTCGTCTCAGCTGCCTCTGCAAGTTACACCCATCCACTTCCTGCCTTCGGATTTTGGGGAGGAAAAGGAAAAAAAAAAAAAAAAGAAAACCACCAAAAAACCCTTGTAAATTAAATATAGCTGTTCACATTGAAGCGATGTCAAAGTCAGGGGAAAAAAGCAAATGGAGGCATTAAGACATTAAAGATTTAGCACAGACTCAACGGTGATTTACATATGCATGGTCCCATTTGGCCAACTCTAACGAAGCCAGCTGCTTTGAGGAGGTTTCATGACTGCATTTTACCCCCGCGTAGAAGCCCCTGAATGAGGTCAGCAAGGTGTTTAGGCCATTATATAGGTCCAGGGGTTACCTATAGCTTGGCTCAAGCAGAGCTGCTTTGGGACTCCAGGACAACTTCAGGTATACAGCACATACCATGGGATCGGTTCCCATCCCTGATCCGTAGTGGTGATCCGCATCCTCTGGTCTGCAGAGATGCTGCACCTCAAAACGGTGCGTCAGTATTGGTCCAGGATCGTCATTTATTGCTGCAATATTATTGATTCTGCTGCATTAGCAGGAGAGACTGTGGAAGCAAACTTTGCATATTTGATATTTTGGGAGTCCCTGAAACAACTCATTTGTAGTAGCGCAGAGCTGTGCTACACTCTCTGAACTGATATAAAAAGGCTAAAATGTACCAAAATCGTAATTTATTGCAGTATTAATATTGTTCAACACTTAAAATTGTTACATTGTTATTTTCTGATTGGGAGTTTTATGCCTCGGCTTTTTAAAATGGTACATTAATCCCTGAATAAAATTTGTCTTGCAAATGACATATTAATAGAAAGTTAGGAACAAGTGTGGGTCTTTGCGTGTGTTTTATATAACAGTTTATATGTTCGGTACAGATCAATGACATGCTCTCTAGAGCTAAATGCCATTAATCCATTTACAGCCGCTCATTGCAATGAAGAGAAATTACCATTGAAAGAGCCGATCGTACGTTAAGGAGAATTTCTCTGTTTTCCCTGCATAGTCTTATATTTTGAAAATGCCTTTGCCAGTGTTTAAAGCCATCATCATCATCATCATCATCATCATCATCATCATCATCATCATCATCATCATCATCATTATTATTATTATTATTATTATTATTATTATTATTATTATTATTATTATTTTGGGTTTCCCTTTGGAAGGAAGGAGTTTGGCAGCAGTTGGGGCACTGGTGGCTTCTCCCCAGCATCTCCCCCTGCCCAGGCTGGGACACCGGAGGTGGCCCTGCACAGTGCCGACCTGCTGGCCACGGCCACCCCTGCCCCATGGTTGGGGGGTGTCTCATCCTCATCCCCCGCACAAACGATGTGCTTCTGCAGCAAACGTATGGCAGATTGGCAACAGGGAAACGTGGAGGCAATTAACGGGTTGTTTTGGTGGACGGTGGTTGCCACCGGGTGTAAATAAATGAGTTATAGTGCAGCGCACTCAGCTGAAAAAAAAAAAAGAGTATTGGCTTGTAAAGAGTCGATGTATGAAAAAAGTGTACAGGAACTTACTGTTAAATCTAAAATATGTGTGGCTAGTGTACGTTCTGTCTGAAGAATTTAGATATGTATGCTTTAGATATGTAAAGGGGGAGAGGGGAGCTTCCTGACTGGCTGATGGTGCCATCAAAACATCAGGTTATTTGAAATAAATTGTTACTATAGAGTCAGGTATGACTCCACCAATGCATTTATATATTTCACTGTGCAATGGTTCTTTTTTCTTCTTCAAGAATGCGTTTCTCTGAAACAAACCGTGCAGAGTAGGAACAGCGCAGTCATTTGAAGTTCACTGAAAATATAGGAGGACGTTGTGTTTCCTGTCCTTATGTTAAACTTGGCATATTGATTTTTTTGCACAGCTTGCAGCATAGAAATGTGATCTACAGCTATGGCGAGGCAGGCTAACCACATGTGAATTTGTTAAGTACTGCTGGATTAGCAGGAATCGCTGGACTGTGCAAGTACAGAGACTTGACTTCTGTAACTCTTTATTTATGACTTGATCAATTAAAATAACAAGTTTTGATTTTATTGGCTGTAAATAAATAAGCACGGATCGTCTGCAGAAGCTATTGTTTCATACGCTCGCTGGTTTGGGCGACGTAAAGGCTCTGTAAGTTATCCGCAGTACCTACGCAGGCTGGAGTTGAAGTTAAAGATCAAATATGTGAAGATCCAACAAACGTAGTTAGCTGCTGTTTTTCAGATTAGCGCAGAAAATTCAGGACGGCGTAGTGCCTTCCTTAACTCGCAGGTTTTTATCTAAATTTGCCGTTACTTTTCTTCGTATACTCTTTGCCTGTTAAATCTTTTGTTCCCTTTATGTTCAAAGATGCCAAGATTGCGGACGCCACCGGTGCTGCAGCCTGCATGTAAATTTAGTTACGGCGCGGCCGCGCGGAAAGCGTTCTTCTGATGTGGGGCTGCCTTCCTCCTCTCTCGACGTTATTAAGCCTCCTTAAACACCTCCATTATACCGTTCACCTTGCTTGACTTCAAAGGGCGGCGCGGCTGCGTGGAGAGGGTGAGCCGCCACTCCGCCGAGCGGGTTGCCCGCGGTTTCTCAGAAATGCTAATGCGTTCTCCGCCGTGTTTGTGAAGTTACCTTGTTTGCGGTTGGATTGGAGGGACCCTTCTGCAGCTCCAGAATCAAAACCATAAAACACCCAAGACAAAGACAGAGGCTAAAGGTATTTTGGGATTTGAAGCCATCGCCGTTCACCTTCTGAAACCTTTTCCACCCCACCCCAATAAAAAAAAAAAGAAAAAAAATTAAATCGAGAGGTTATTTTGGGGGGAAAGCAAAGTTGACGCTGTTCCTGAAGAACCTCTTGAGTGCAGACTCACCGCGTCCCTCATGAAAATGATGTGGACGAATGCCTGGCTTATCAGCCGGAGTTTATGGGGAACTAATCTGTTCAAAATGTTTGGAATAAGCTAAAACCTGGCTTGCTCATCTAATGAAAAAGGTCAAAACAGAGAAGAAAGTGCCACTGGTTTGTGTTAGGTGACACTGTGCCCTGCTTGTCTAATTTGATTACACAGAGCCACTGAAGCCCCAGGCAAAGCTGATTTTAGCTATAATCAGCTTCTTAACCTTTTGAGAACTAACGTAAACACTACCTACCAGTGGTTAATTATGTTGCTCTGTTACACACAACAAAGTGCAAAGGTAAAAGTGTAGAACTGCAGTAACACGTGTTGTGACAAGATCACTCCAGGGGATTACAGCCCTCTGCGTTTTATCTGCGCTCATTGATTTCTTTCTTAAAAATTAAAAACGGGCTATGGGCAGGGAGCATCGGTTTATCAGTTTCAGGCAGCGTTGCCCTGTCGTGCCGCTGCCTCATCTCAAATTCCTCTTATGTACAGAAAGGGGAGGACTAGTGTGGGTTGGACCGCTATGGTCGTGGATCCGTTATTTTTTAATTAGTTCAGATCAACTTTATTCTGATTGTCTACTTGTAATAAACCATACGTGTTCCCTTCCTCTACGATGAGCATCTTCCAAAAAGTTTTGTAAGCTCTTTGGCAGATGCACCATGTCTGTGTGAGATACCTGTCTTTAGGTGAGATACATGGGATGAATTTTATTTTCAGATTTTGCGTATACAGATTAGGCAAGAACCAAAAAGCTGATGCACAAAAAATGGCTCTCTGCAGGACCATGTTTGCCATGTGTTTTAGTTCATACACTCCCTCAAGTTTGCCAGGAAGTTTGCATTTCCATGAACTTCAAAACTTTTAGGAAACTTCTAAGCCAATGGACTTTTAGTGTATTTGAAATTTTCCTGACCCGTGCTGATCCATGATGTTTTCTTAAGGAAGCCTTGATGTCCTCATCGTCTTACATACTTGCTACTCCAATATACTTGCGGCTTGGCGGTAGCGAGTTACCTCTTTCTGGATTTCCCACTCTGGAGAGTACACTTATTTTACTCTTTCTGTGTCCCACTGTTTTTGTCAGCAGTGCCTCTAATGAGCATCGTTCTTCTCCCATACCTGCTCAGAGAAGCACCCACGATGAATTATCGTTACGAGCAGCAGCATTAGCACGGGTGTTGCGGGGCAGCCTCATGCTGTCTGTGTGCTCCACGGTATCTCAGGGGGCATCGTGGAGATGGACCACCAGGTCTCGGGACCTTCAATGCCTCCTGCCCATGTGCTTCCCACCAAAATTCATGGTGGTGGGCTGTGACAGCTGATAGATTAGCAGGATTGCGGGTATGCCAGGGAAATAGATGAGCCCTTGCTAAATTAACTAAGCCCTTGCTTAAGCCCAAGTTAGCCCTTGCTAACTATTAACTAAGATTAATAAAGACATAAAAAATACAATTAGTAAAGCAATACTACTAAAGAAGACACTACTTACACAAAACCAACAATAAATAATAACACAACACACACGCACGCATAAAAATCTCACTGACACGTGACCCGTTGCCTTTATCATAGAATCATAGAATCATAGAATGGTTTGGGTTGGAAGGGACCTTGAAGATCATCGAGTTCCAACCCCCCTGCCATAGGCAGGGACACCTCCCACCACACCAGGCTGCCCAAGGCCACCTCCAGCCTGGCCTTGAACACCTCCAGGGATGGGGCCTCAACAACCTCTCTGGGCAACCTGGGACAGTGCCTCACCACCCTCACAGGGAAAAACTTCTTCCTAATGTTCAATCTAAACCTGCCCTCTTCCAGTTTGAAGCCATTCCCCCTCGTCCTATCACTCCATGCCCCAGTAAAAAGTCCTTCCCCAGCTCTCCTGTAGGCCCCCTTTAGGGACTGGAAGGCCGCAAGAAGATCTCCCCGGAGCCTTCTCTTCTCCAGGCTGAACAGCCCCAGCTCCTTCAGCCTCTCCTCATAGGAGAGGTGCTCCAGCCCTCGGATCATCCTCGTGGCTCTCCTCTGGACACACTCCAGCAGGTCCATGTCCTTCTGATGTTGGGGACTCCAGAGCTGGATGGAGTACTCCAATATGAGGACTCCAGAGCTGGATGCAATACTCTTTATGTACAAGGTCAGAGTTGGTAGGAGCTGTAAGGCTTACTGTACACGTATGTGTCCATGGCAAAGGTATAGTGTGTTGAGAGGAAACAGGGCAGACTGCTAGCTTTTGAGCATCAGAGAGGTGACGGACACACTTAGCTGACTCTGAGTGCAGTGGTGAGTGGACCCTTGACGTCTGGATATCAACAAGAAATAGCTCATGAGCTTCTGAATGTGTTAGTGATTTGGTCTTCATCTCAGGCTCCATGGTTTCCTCCAAGAAAGGCATATGCATAAAGAAACTGAGGTTGACTATGTCCCCTTCGAGTTTCTTGCAAACCTTTTGGAGTTTCAGCCTCCAGCTGTACTGGTCGTCTCATGTGCTGGTGGCCCTTCACAGCCTGCCAGCTGCTGTGCACAGCTGGGTGACCTGTGGCTGTGCCCTGCGTTTCCCACGGGAGACTTGCGGGGGAGGTTCTGCAGGCACAAAGATGACCTCATCTGTTGGTGGCAAATAATGTTTTCTAAGGTTTCACGTGGACTGCATCTTGCCTGTATAGCTGCCACATAACACTTTTTCCCACCGACTCTGGGCATCCCTGTCTCCATGCTTTGATTCATGGTAGAAGGAGAAAACTGATTTCAAGTATTTGTTGTGCATGTCACCGTGGCATCGGTTGCGTTTCCTGAACTGGTAGAAAGCTTCATCTCTAGCAAAATGACATCATTGTTCTGAAGCAACGGGCTATTATTCTATGTCTTTGCTCCACCAAGAAGAGGTGGGATCAGATTCTCTCCTCTGGTCCAGCTGTCTGAGCTGGGAGGAAAAGACCGCTGAGGCAGGTCTGCAAAACCCATCAGTCTCCGCATTTAGGACTAGATGTCCTCGTGCCTCCTCATTTCCTCAACACGTTCCAGTTTAGAGGGAGGTTTTGTGCAAAGTTTCTGCCACGTGAGGACCTCCTTTGCTCCAGAATTACTGTCTGGGGACTGTTTGGGTTGGGCTAATTGCGTAGGGTAGTACGAAGCAACGAGTAGCAATAACGCAACAGAATTAAGAGAGATGTCTTTGCCTTCCAGAAAGAAACTTTGGGGCCCTGTGCTCGGTAGTTAACTTAATTTCTAGAGCACGTGGCACGAGCACCAGAGTTTGGCTGTCTCTTAACGAATTAGGTAAACTCTGTGGTTACTCACAAAGGAAATTAAAGGCTTTTTTGCTTTTTTTCTGTTTCTGGATGAACTCGGTAGCAAGGGAAGGCACTGCCGGTGCCGTGACACGGGCAGCAGCTGCTCTCCAGTCCCTCTTTGAGGGGCAGCCTTTCTTCCCATCAACCGCCAGGAGACATGAAAGCGCGGCTGCTCCCGGCTGCTGAAAGGTGCGGCGTGCTGCACGGTACTGGGATCGCAGCAGCGGCGGGTTTTGATCCAGACCTAGCAGAAGTGGGACCCCGAAGAGGAGGAGCGCGGCTTGCGCCGGGGTGGATTTATCAGAGGCTGCACAGAGCGGATCACAGGAGCTGGAGTCAAGCGATAGTTGCTTTCCCCCTCCTCCCCCAGAGAATAAGTTGCTACCCTTTGCAGCAGCAGATAGAGGGTGAGTCAACAAATACGCGCCGCTGCAGGAAAGACAAACCTTCTGCTGAAATGTCTAAATCGGCTTATAGCTCGCAAAGCTCTTGGTGAGGCTTCAGCTGTGAGGCGATGGGCAGCGCAGCCCAGGGAAGAGGAGAAGGAACTGGAGAACCTCCAAAGGAGAGCCGCAAAAGTGACGAGAAGTCTAGGAAACGCGGCCTTCGGGAAAAGGGTGAAAAAGCTGAGAAGGCTTAACCTAAAAAAAGAGGACTGAAAGAAAGAACATGGTGGGAATCATCGGGTGTGTGAAAGGCTGCGGCAAAGAAGAAAGGAACCGTCTGTTCTCCATGCGCCTGGTAAATAAGTACAAAAAGGGATAAAATTAAATCGCAGCAGGAAAAGTTTGGGTTAGACCCTCGGGGAAACTTTGTACCGTTATTGCCGGAGGATAGTGCCTGCGGGTTCTCCATCCCTGGAGGAGGTGGTTAAGGACAGAAGTTTGCCAGAAATGACGTAGGTGCTGCAGGTCTTGCTGTGGGCCAGGGCATGGACCGTGGGACATCTCTGTCACAGCTGCTTGTCCATGGGTGGATGAATAGGCAGAGAAAAAGTAAAAGCTAAGGGACCGAAAATCCCGATGACACAAAGGTTCTCAGGTTGATACTTTTTAAGCCGTTTTCATAATTTTGAAAACATCCTTCCTGGGTTTTTTTTTTTAAAGATATAATAAGCGCTGTACAATACTGTCAGGCAAAGCTGTTCAAGCAGTGTGAAACAGAAGTATTTTTTAAATGTTTGCGAAGGTAATGCATGGATGAAAGTTTGAGTTTAGATTTCTGTTGGGCGACGTTATCTCCTGGTTTTAGCAAGATACAGAGGACTGACAGTTATTGATAGCAGCGTCCTCCCCGGTCTGACGTACAATAGCAAAAGCAGCTCTGTTAGGAGGTGTTAACCAGGAAGATACTGTCCCTTGTCATTGTTTGTGATGTCCACAACGTCCCCAGTCAGGGACTAAAACAAATATATCACATGGCTGAGGTGGTCAATCACACACAGGGAATGACAAATAAGCCTTAGTAAAGCGTGTATGAACGATCCCTTTGCAAACTCATCGAACACATACATACAGCAAACAGATTGAAATCTGGGTTGCTTTGTGAATTTGCTAACCAGAAAAAAAAAAAAGGGGGAGGGGGGGGGAGCGCATGTCGCTAATGTAATTTATAATAAATAAACGAAACCTTTGTACAGCACAGTAGAAGGCAGAAGAGTGAAAAGTGAAGTCTGCCTTTTATTCACGTTAATTCCAGAACATCTTCCGGCAAGCGATTGGCAATAATTGAAATTCGTAAAATAAATTGTGCTGATCAGTTTGTTCCTGATCTTACAGCTTGTAAATAATTCTTTGCTGAGAACACTACTACCTTTAACAGCAATTGTGTGGGCTGTGGCCAGCTTCGTTTCCACTCTGTTCCCAGGAAAGAAAGGAGCAAAGTGCTCTCGCATTTGCAGTGTTTTCCAGAGAATGGATTGGAATAATGATGCGGCTGGGAGGAAAAAAAAAATGTACAGACCAGATCAAAACACTACCCCGGGAACCTTTTATTGTTGTTTTTTTTTTCTCCTTCCACGAGGTCAGATCCCCAAACTCCTGGGAGTTTGGACAGTGGGGATGCTTTAGTAAATGTGCAGTGAGAAAACTGCCAGATTGAAGGTTTCTTAAGTGCTACTGTCCAAAATCACCAGCCATGCTTGAAAATAGTAATTCTTGACAGAACATGCACTCTCAGTATGTGACTTTTAGCTGCAGGGGGCAGAGCATATGCTTTAGTGCCAAAAAGTTGTTGGGGTTTTTTTTATTGTGTTTGTGTCATAACCTTTTTTATGTTGTGTTTTTATGTTTTCACTTCTTTTCCTATTTCACTCTTCGAGGCTTGCCATGAAAGCTCAACATAAATAACTGCAAAGAAGTCCTGAAAGCCTGCAGATCGTTTAAGAATTTCTGAATCTATAATTGATTCTTTGCATTATAGACTGATGCGATACTCAGTACGCACAGTGGCATTTTAATTCACTCGGGAAGAAAGTCTTTTTCTCTCTTTTTTTTTTTAAAGATTAAATAAGAGGGAGCGTTTTGGCCCTACAGGGTTTGTGTATGGTTGCTTTGCTAATTCGAAATATGCATCCTTCAGTCAGCCACGTGTGATTTAATGGATCAGCCCAGAAACTTCTGAGCACCCACAGTTTCCATCACTTTCGGTGTCACTGGGACTTGAGGGTCCTGAGCACTTTTTTTAGGAGATGCCCAGCACCTTGTTGGGTTTGACCATTAATTCCCCGACCACGCTAAGAGACTCACCCGAGCAGCCCCCTCCGCTCCTTTGCTGAAGCTTTATCGAAATCGTGCGGTCACAGAGGTCTTCAGCACACCTCCCTCTGCCTTTTTGGGGTGTCCTGAGTAATTTGCCTTGGTAGCAGGGTACAAGCTTCACGCGCAGCGACTCAAGCAAGGACAGCAACGGTTCGGGTCTTTGAGTTTTGTTCTTACCCGGGGGCAAACCTCAGACTCCTACATGAAGAGTAGACAGTTAAAGGCACTTTAATAAACCCAAGGTAATAAAACAGACTGATTTAAGGGGTTTAACACCCGGATTGGAAGGCTGGTTGTGTGCAGGCTGGCTTGCTGCAGGAGACCCGTGCACAGTTCCTGCTCTGCTGTGGAGCTGCTGAATATTTAAGGGCAAGTCACACGCCTTTAAAATACTCCCATTTAGATGTCTTTTCACATTAAGCTCGGTGGGGAGAGGGTTAAAACCCATCTGGCACAGCCAAATGGAAGAGTTGGCGTTAGAGGATCTGGTGGGAAGAGGAGTGGGTCCACCAACGATGTCACTAATTTATTACAGGAGGCTCTTACCATGTCTTGGTAGAGCTGTTCCTCAAATCCGTGCTTGAAAATTCCAGATGCATTACTTTTTCTGTATGTCGTACCTCGTAGTCTCTTGATCTCATTCAATTTCAAGATCATGGATTAGGTATTAGGTATTAGGTATTGATAGCAGTATCTGTTGTCTGCATATAAAGATGGTAGGGTCACCTCAGGACATCAGCGGGCTGTCACACCGGCAGTGAAGAAGTGCTTTCCGCCATGTACAGTATCGCAAATACCAGACACTAACAACTATTTATTTCCTTCTCATTTATGGTTCTGTAGTAAGTCATTGGTGGTCTGTATTTGACTTACAGGTGCTGCAGTGAAGTGATCAATTGCTGTCTCGCGCTTTTTTAATATAAATTTCTTGCCCACCTAGCTGTGTGGGCAAAAAGCTTGGAAAGTTCTTCAGCTAGCATTGGCAAGGCTCAGAAACGAGAACCCGCAGATTATTTTTTTTAATGTCACGTTCTTTAAGCCGTCCTCGTTGTCGCTTCGTGAATTTGCAGAAGGCGGTGGAGGCAGAAGTGCATTCGCCAAAGCTGGAAACAGAGACTGAGGTGGGACTGCTCAGTCGGGGTGCGTGGGGTCAGCGTGCGGACCTTCTCCTTGACCACCTCGCCGTGGGTGTCCTCAACTTGGATGGGCAACGAGGAGAAGGGACGGCACCGTGCTTGTCCACATTACGAAATAGGGGCAGTCTGCTTCGGCAGATAATACTGGATAATAGGCTGTTTCATGCAAATAGTAACTCACTGGCAATTACATTATGCAGCTAGACACTGAAGACAAATCTTACAAAAATCATTCTAAATTTGTCTCTTTGTTGTGATAGACAAGATGAATATGCAAATAAATGAATGGTGTGAATATTTTGTACTCTGTCCCAGGCAATACTTGGAATTAAGAAACGGCGTAGGGGGGCTTGGAGCGTGGCTGGTGAGATGTGGAGCTTTTCACCTCTGTCTCCAGCGGTCAGCCCGCCGCAGAGCCAGGGCCACTGCTGCCTGGTGTTGGCAAAATTACGTACAAAATGTGAAATTCATGTGTTTCAACGGGCAAGTGCCTGAGTTCATAACTCATAGTCTCAGCTGTGAATGGATGTGGAGATGGACCGGTGACTATTTCACCGCCTCAGCTTCTGCCCATCCCTTTGCCAACCACCTCCTCTTTACCAAAGGCTGTAGCGGTAACGCACATTCCTTCACCCTTAAACTGCAAAAAAAAAGTGCGTTTGTGCCAACATGCTGGGTACATTCGTTTCTGCTAATTCTACCTCGGTGGCCGTCGTTCCGACAGAGGGGCAGGAGAAGCAGCGGAGAGCAGCAGCCCCTCAGACCCCTGCAGCGAGATCTGCGGGAAGCTCGTGTGCCGGAGCCCTGAAATATGCTCCCCAGCCTGGAGCAGTTTTCAGAGCATGTGTAGACATATTGCCAGGGTACATAAAAAAGCGTGTACTGAGACTGCCTGTTCTGGGAGTGCTTGGAGAACAAGGTATTTCAATTTCTAGGATTATAAATTGATGCTTAGTTGTTTACAGTGCAGATGCAGAAGAATACCATTTGCAATGTTACCAGTCCCTTTGATAGTCACCGGTTTCGTTTCTTTTTGTGGTTAGATTCGTAGCTGTCCACTGTTCTTAGTTTATTGGTCTTTGCGGTTTGGTTTTTTTTAATCTAAAGATGGTTGAAGATTCAAAGTTGGACAGTCTGTAGTCATGGTGATGGCCACGGTCATGGTCATGATCAATGCAGAACTTCTCCACCCTCCAGCTCCTTGTCTACAGGAGGGATCTCTGCCTGGCTTGTGAAATTGTCTGCCCTTTGTCCAAAACATCCCTTATTTAGAGGTAGTTTTGTTCCCTGGTCGGTCCCGAGATCTTAAGGTGCAAAAGCACTGCCTGCTGTAGGTGTTTGACAACAAACATGGAGCGCTTTCCTTAACGTACCGCAGTGGGAGAAGAGGTCCTTCAGTTAGATCAGACCATCTGGAGACACAGTAGAGCTGAGGTTGTCTCTCTCCTTGCCACGTGCAGCTTCTTGATAGTGGTAGTCCGCTTGCCCTGTTTAAACATCTCAAAGTGGGAGATCAGTAGTAACAAACATCAAGGCTTAACTGGACTGCAGAGCTCCACCAGGACAGAAGAACCAGAGACATGGGGTTGGCACTCAGCAGGGTACATCAGGGTGGGAGAGGTAGGAGGAGGGTTCCGGATCTGTGGGTCTGGTCCCCAGGGCTCTTCCAGAGGGATGTGGGGTTGTTGGTAGCACAGGACTTTTGGGCACCAGACCCCACCAGAAAGCTTCAGGGTGTGCAGTGCACGGAGGTAATATTAACCCAGGTCCACGTGTGTAGTGATTTTGTAAGAGGATTTTAGTCCCGGAACTGTACCTCATTGGTGGATGTCGTGTTAAGTGCTGCACAGGTACCACATCTGTCTTCCTTAATTGCATGGTCCAGCCATCTCAGCATGCCTCGTCCCTCAGTTATTAGTGCTCTGCATAATTTTTCCCCACTGTCCGCGTGAGCCAGGTTGGGCTGTGGAGCTGGTGAGATGGACGTCAGCGGGAAGAGGATTGATTTAAAAAAAAAAAAAAAAAAAGCAGAACCATTCCAGTGGTCCATTTGTGTGGACTTTTTTTTTTCCCTCAAGCAGTCTCCCCACTGCTGTCGCCTCAGGTGAATCCCGGCTGTAATATCAAAAGCACAAAGAAAACAAATCTTCTTGACTGAGAAAGGTCAGGAGGAAATCCAACCCAACCGAGGGGATGTATCTTAAGCTGTTATAATATTGAATCATGGAAATGCAAGCCTGGAAGGGGTCTCAGGTGGCGTATCCCTCTGCCAGGTGCCGGAATGATAAAGCTATAGTTTCGCTGTCAGGTGCATGTTTATAAGGAGATCTATATAAAGGCTCTGTCGGCCCAAGTGTGGTGCAATGGAGGAGTCTAAGTGGTGTAGCAGCTTCCATATGCAGGTACAGTCTTCTGGGGACAGAAGTCGCGTGGACCCCTCTGTGGTATCTCCTCACATTTCTCTTTTCTGGGTGGGCATTATGTAGAGTTTCTCCTGCCTTTCTGCACCCCAAGGCAATGAGAGGTCCTGCACTAGCCCAGAGCTCACAAGAGCCGACAACAACCATGTGTCACCCACAGCAAACAACCATTTGGACAGCCTACGCTCATCCATCAGTGCTGGCACCTCCTGGTGACAAACGTTCTCATCCTTTGGAGGTACTGCATCATAGCCTTGGGGACCCAGGTGCGAGCTGGGTTGTCTGAAGGTACCCCCTAATTTTTCCGTGCTTTGCTTCCCCGTCCCTAAAGCAGGGGTGATGATGCTCTCCTATGGTAGTAAATGTGATCCAGGTGGTGGGACATTCGTCTTTTATGGCAAGGAAGGCATATGCATACCCAAGGCAGAAAGACCCAAGGTAGAAGATCTCTTACTTTAGCTAAGGTGTTTATTTTGGAAGGAGGAACCGCATTAGGAAGATGGCTTTAGCAAAAACCTGGCCAGCTGCTATGAAAACATCAGCTGAAGTTTATTGGGTAGTGATAAAAAAAGAGAAGAGTGAGATCAAATTCCTGTCGCTGCCGGTAACGGGAACGCAAGAGATGCGAGGGTGCAGAAGCGACAACGCTGCAAAAATACGTCTGCCCGTGCTGGTGTTATACATCCGATGTAGTGGAACTGAAACATCAAGAGTGATTGAAAGTATATCTGAAGATGTGTAACCTGTGGCAGACCTTAATATTTACAAATGAGAAACTGAATAACTATTTACTACTGTGATCATTTACGGCAAACAAGTAAACGATGCGATACCCTTTGAAACAGTAAAATAGAAAAAAAAAATTTAAAATCTATAATTTTAATCAAAAGTTTGTTTCAGTCATTGAAATTCTGTTATTGCTGCTTACAAACATTAAAGTCAATCAAAACATCAGTAGCCTGCAAGATCAATATTTTTAATATGTTTGCATTGCAGTGCTGCAGATTTTTGGCTAATGGATCTCACCCATATTGATTTCCATGGGAAATGTTAGTCTGATACTGAAATAATTAAAAAAAAAAAAAGCCAGGGATTATTGGTTTGGAATTTTGAAGGAGATAGAAGTATAAAAATTGGTTATTGACTGAATTGCTTGGGGTGAATGAACCTTGGGCACTTGCAATAAACTTGTAGCGCAGAGTCATTACCGAATACTACCTTAGTCCCTTAAACCTAAAATCAGTCAATAACCTATTATAACAATGCAAATTGTGGTGAAATAACATAGCGGGTCATTTTCAAAGCAGCAGGATATTCATAAGCATCTATATACATATGCGGACGGATGTATTAAACCACCTCTGGGACATACACAACAGCTGATTTTCGAGTTTGTTTTAATATATTGAGTTTATGTTGATGTTAATGCGAAAGGGTTGATTTGAAGTAGTTGTTTAAAACAAGTTTAATGGCTCCGTGGCTACAAAAATGAATAAAAGTACAGTAAAGTATTACATACAAATGGATAAACAAGTATATTCAGGATTTCCTCTTTTATGGACAAACGCAGGGTGATTTTTTTTTTCCTATTTATTCTACATTTTGGGGGGTGGGGGGAGGGCAGGAAACTACAAGCAGTGAGTACCCTGAGCCTGCAGAGGTGTCCTGCACCCAGACTGTCCTCACCCGTGCCCCGCCGCCGTCCTGCCTTTTTTCTGCACTCCTTATTCACCCCCTTATTCCGCGTGTGTTACAATTTTGCTTACCTAGCGCAATTCTCCCCTTTTTGAGAGAGGATTCTCCTTGCACACGGGAATCACGGCTCCCCCCGATACCTGGCGGAATAAACCAGGTCTCCGTTGCAGAACACGCTCCGCGCTCCCAGCCAGGGACTGGGTGAGTCTGCCACAGGCAGGGCAAAGCGTCACTGGCCAGAATACTGATTTTTTTTTCATTCACAGCGAAGTGAAACGCCCGAGCCCAGAGTTGCCTTGTGGTTCCTGCTTTAAAAACGCTCCGAGCCCCCGTTTCGCTCTGCGCTGGGGACCCGCGGCTCCAGCGTTTCTGCTAAAAGCGGGTACCGCGGTACGCAAGCTGTCGAGTGAGATGTATTTTCACCTGAGCTGTATAAATATTTAACAAGTATATACTAACACAGCCATGATAACTCAGTGCCTGTGGTAGTATGGGAAAGAGAGAGCGTGTTTATGTTTTATCATTACAAACTCATCTGTGGACATTTTCCAATTATTTTTTCTTCTTCCCCCCCCCAATTTGTTACTTTGCTCATACCTGACGAGGAGCAAAGTGGACTAAGTGGCGCTGCTCTGCTTGGGTCAAAATATAAGGAAATACACCATATGCCAAGCTCAGCAGAAACCTGGTAGAGGCAGGATCAGTAATTGGTGCCTCACGTTAACTACAGATGTCTGACAGCGCGCAGGTTACTGTATCCCGCCGGAGTCTCGACGGACCGGCACCTTTTGGGAATAACTACTAATGAAGTCTAAAATTTCTCGGTAAACTTGTTAATAGGAGTCTCGTCGTTGGCAAGGTACCTCGGTAGTTACTCCTCCAAGTCACGTAGTTTCTGAATAATTAACATCCTCCAAATTGCTGGAGCCACTTATCGAGGCCGGCGCGATGGGCGCGCGGCGGGCGGAGGAGCCGGGCAGCGACCTGAGCATCTCTGCCGCCCCGTGGGACCCCCACCCCACTCTTCCACCATCCTCCTTCTTGTTCAGCCTCGACTGGAATGGGTTTCACTTTTCAGGTTTAGTTTTGGGGTTTTTTTTTCCCCCACAGCTTTTGTAGGTTGTTTGTTTGGTTTTTTTTAAGTCAGTACCAACACAACGTTTCGGATTAAAGCTTTCCTTATTTTCCAGTTCTGCACCCCAGAAGTGCTGCTGCGCGCCTCTCTTCTGTCGTTTTTAAAAGACCCAGCAGAAACATGAGTAATGTCTCCTAAAAATGAAGAAGTAAGGGAAGATAAAATCTTCATTTGTGAAAGTCACTCTTCCTCACAGCTTGAAACTTTTAAAAGTTAAAGTAACTAATAAGAAATAGTATTTTACCTTTCTTCTCCATCAGAAGCAGAGACTAGACATGTGCAGGCAGGGGTAGTGAAAAAAGGACACGAGACCTCCTCCACTCCTGGTATTTTAAATTTCATCTTTTCTTAATGAGGAAAAGAAAAATATTTTAAAAGGAAGTGAAAATAATAGTGTGCTCCCCACCACTTGTTTTTGCAGATTTTCTAGCCCTTTTCAATTCAGTACAGAGAGGAATGTAGAAGTTTGATCTTTAGGACGTTTCCTGAAGAGAACAAACTAAACCAACCAAGAAATCCAACAACACTGCGTATTTTTTCCAAAACCTGTATAAAAAAAGACCAATTTTTATAAAATGTAGGAGTTGTATTTAAAAAAAAAAAAAACAACCAAACTTGCACGATACCATAGGGATTGTTTAAAAGAGCCGGAACAAAGGAGAAAAAAATACTTTTGGTAGTTGCAAGTCACCTTCAGGAATGGAGTAGGAAGGAGAAGAAAGTCAAGGGAAGTTCTCGTAGCAGGTTCTTTTTTAAGTGCTGTGTTAGAGCAAGCAACCCGAATATCTACGCTGGCAGGGTCATCTCTTTCGCTGGGCAATGTTCTGCTTCAGTGATGCTCAGGGGCTGAGCATCAGTGCTGGGGGTCCCCAGGAGGGGGTTTCGCACCCTGGCAAAGCCCCGCGGGATCGGCAGTGACTCAGACAGCCCCGCAGGACCCGATTTATGCATCCATGTCCTTTGTTTTCCCCACACCACTGTATGTTACACCTTTTGCTCGGCCTCTGCACAGGATGGTCCATGAGATGATGTTGCGCAAGTTTGTGCGCTGGGGAGATCCTTCTACGGCGGATGTTGGAGGCATTGTGCACTTCAGCATCACTTTGGCTTCTTCTTATTCAGATTGAAGAGTGGGAAACCAGCTCACCCCGGGAAGGCAGTTGTGAACTGGGTTTAAACACGAGTAAGCTGTCGGGGGAAGTGATGGGAATAACGCAGTCCCGCATCCCGGAGCGGTGGGGTGGCCCGGCCAGAGCCCCAAACGCAGGTTCCCACGCGCTGAGCTGAGGATGTAACCCCGAAACGGAGTAAATTATCAGGGCTTTAGCTGCATAACGTGCCTTGAATATAGTGGGTATTGCGGGGCTGAAACTTTAAGCGATGCCTTGCAGATTTAGGAGGTAATCTCTTGGAAATGTTAAAAACATCGCATTTTTTTGGCCTTTGTTTTCTGAATTCTGTGATCATATGTAGAACTGGTCATGGCAGAAGAGGTTGTTTTGATATCCTCGTGGTTCAGTTACAGAGATAATACAGGCTGCAGTGATTTTTGACAGGCTGAGGGAGTTGGGGGGGTTCAGCCTGGAGAAGAGAAGGCTCTGCGGAGACCTTAGAGCCCCTTCCAGTGCCTAAAGGGGCTCCAGGAGAGCTGGGGAGGGACTTTTGACTGAGTGCATGTAGAGACAGGACGAGGCAGGGTTGGCTTCAAACTGGAAGAAGGGATATTTAGATGAGATATTAGGAAGAAATGTTTCACTGTGAGGGTGGTGAGTCCCTGGCGCAGGTTGCCCCAAGAAGCTGTGGCTGCCCCATCCCTGGAGGTGTTCAAGGCCAGGTTGGACGGGGCTTGGAGCAACCTGGGCTGGTGGGAGGTGTCCCTGCCCAGGGCAGGGGGGTGGGACTGGATGAGCTTTAAGGTCCCTTCCAACCTAAACCATGATGTGATTCTATGATTTCAAAATAAAACACAAAATAAATTAAAAAAAAACTAAAACAAAACCATGTGGAACTCCTAAAATATATTTTTTTCCCCACAGCAAAACTTTGCTTTTTTTTTTTTCCCAGAGTAGAAGCATGTTCCTCAGCATGGTTTGAAATAAGTATCTTAAATCTGCATTCTGACTGTGTATACTACGGAAAAAGTCCCTCTACTCAAGCGTACTGCGTGTATGTCTACACGCACACAACTGTTGAAGGGCAGCTGGTGTGTCACAGCTCCGACGGCATTTTGCCTCGTGTTTGCCATGTCCCTCTTGTTCCTCGTGAAGAAGTCGCATAGGTTATTCTTGGAAGGTGACATACATACCTCGCCTGGTACAGAAAAATGGCGTTGGTGAGGCTGTAAGTGCATTGCAAAGCTCTGCAGCGACCTGCTTTGTGTTCTTAAGTCATGGGGTTTGGACATATGAAATCTTCACCACGGCCCCAGTTCAGGAAAGTACCTGAAGCGAGATGCCATGGGACGGCGGGCGCCGTTGCGTCTTATCGAATTTAACTCAAGTCGGGGATGTACGTCGTCCTGCGGGGCTGATGCCTCAGCCGCATACGCGGCTTTCAGTGCGTGCCGAAATCTTTCAGGGAGTTTAAGCTAAATTTTCAAATCTGTAGGCTTCAATTTCGTATGTGCAAAACAGGTAATTCCGGATATACTTCCCTGCTGTGTGATACGCTGTTATATTTGTAATCAAGTCTTCCAGAGAGGTAGTTTACATGCACCTGAATAAGACAGTTCTAAACAGGGAAGCTGTGTCGGTTCGATGGATATTAGTATTGTTGGTGTAGTAAAATACGGAAAAAGTAGCAGCTCCATGACAGCCGGGCAGTTTTATGATCCAACCCAACAGTCAGTGTTCTGCGTTAAGCCAAAAATGTATAGAAGAGTGTAGGTACGGTATTTAATCGATAGACTAAAAGTTTTTTGAACTTTTTAAGTTTGGGAAAGTTAGCAGCTCCCTTTGATAAGGAAATTGGAAGCAGCACGCAGCGATTTTTACAGTGATGTAGTGTTGGAGAAATACCTCCGGAGTTGGGGGTGATGGGGCTGCATCACTGTCGCACACCTCTTCCCCCCCCCCCAATTCCTCCCTTCTGCGGTAATGGGGGAGAAATCGATTCCGAATGTGTTTTCTTGACCCCCTACTCCATACATGTTAGCACCTAACCTTAAGCGATGTTTCTACAGTCTCGCCTGTATTTACAGTAATTATATGCATAATGTAGCATATTATTGTCTGGACTTCCTGTTTAATCAGTACAGAGCTTCTTACAAGTGCAGCTGAAAAGGGCAAACAAAATTAAAGCTTTATATACCAAAACAAGTTTGATTTGCTAAGCTCCCAGCATTCCAAAGTACACAGATTTGTTCCACCAAGTTTTGCGATGGCTTGCAGATGGGCAATGATTAATCAGAGAGCTAACTGTGAAGTAGTTTGCAATTAAACTGGAAAGCTCTGAAGCATGCTAATTGAATCAGAAAATTAGAGACACTGAACAGTAATTGGCTATTTCTCATGCAGCAGGTGCCAGGCCACTCATCTGTGGAACAAGGTATTTAAGGCGCATTAGCACTAGTAAAAATACTTCTTGATATGGAACAGTCAGATTTTCTGCTCATTTTCACCATGGATGTCAAAACACACAGCTGTGATGTCTACTGCCCACAGCTCACGTTGCGACGGTTGGAGCGGGGTCGTCGTGAGCCTACGCGTATGCAGCGTCTGAGATCAGGTCGAAGTTGAGGTACCTGAGTACCTTCCAAGTCCCTGCGGATGAGCAGNAAACATACCGTGATGTTTTTAACAGTCCGGGTTGCGTGGTTGATCATCGTGTGCTAATAACCACTTCCAGGCAGCGGGGAGGTCGGCTCTGCGCCTCGTGGTCCTCCTCCGTAAGCCGAGGTGATGCTCGCTGGTCTGCTGCCGTGCCCGTGGAGGTCCGCCCCTGGAAAAGGGATGTGTGGACACTGGGCGATAGCGGCGTGGGTCTTCGCTGCGCCATTCTGCTTCCCAGTCTTGGCTGGAAAAAAAAAAAAAAAAAGATACTTTTTTTTTTTCCTGTGCGCTGCTTATGAATGTGGAGATTAGTGGAGTGTGGATTACTGAGGTTCTGCGAATTGCATTAATGAGGCGCCGTCTCTTCTGTTGCCTTTTTCTGCAGATTTAAAAAATTGTGAGTTTCTAGTTGAATATTAGTTGAGGGCATCAACAGTATAAATCTAATACTGCTGTGAGCTTAGTAGATGCATAAAGCCAATTCATATCATGTCTCAGCATGAGTTTATATCTTCTAATTAGTACCACCATTTTATAGAGAGCACATGCAATGAAAGTTTGTTTGCCGTGCCAACAGGGACCGGCGCACATACAGCAGTTTTGCTGTAGTGGAGTGATGGTGCTGTATGAGCGCAAACGACTTGTAGCCTGAGCAGTAGGTAACCAGAAAAGAGTGGGATTTAATAAGTGAAATGGTGGAGAGTTTTTACGGAGATATAACCATTTTCAAATTAGACTGGGTGGGGCGCGTGATTTCTTTCTTCGCGACTAATTAGAGCTTGGAATGCTTATTAGTGAATAGAAAAAAAAAAAGTATTAAAATACAAATGCACTGCACCATATTACTCTGAGTATCGAGAAGCGGAATATTACAATATTCAAATGCTAATCATATCACTTAGCAGATGACTGCAGAAAGTAGTGTATTTGAACTGAGACATAAATTATAAATTGTAAACAGTGCATAGGGGATATGTTATAACTGTGTCTCATTTAAATTAAGGCAGGGAGTTTTCTCTGAAGCAGATTATGTGCCTTCATTAAGTTTTAAAGTCCCCTCTATAATGTTTTATTAAGATCGCTTGGCACAGTGTTTCCCAAACTGGATGTTAGCAATATGTACCGGTGGCAACGGCCGCAGCGGTGGCGGTGGTTCAGGTGCGCCGCTGCACTCCGCGGCTCCGGATGCTGTTTGCATCCTTTCCAACCAAGTGCCCGCGCACGTACGCCGGCGACTTTTCCGTCCGATCCCCCTCCCCAAAAATCCCGATGCCTTTGCTTTCTTCACTTGAAAGCAGCTCCGAAACATTTACATGATCAATGTTTGTTGCTGGAGGGGTGAAGTTTGCTCTTCCATGGACAAGTGAGAGCATATTGATCATTTTATTCTATTTGCTATTTCTAAATTCAATATACCTCTGGAGTCGATAAGCGAGATCGAGAGCGTATTCTTTTTTTGTGTGCCTGCTTGTAGCTTGTTCTCGAGATCCAAGATACATTTTTGATTAATCACGAATGCTCTGGGGTCACGGAGAGCAAATGTGTTTGTGGAGTGTCAGCTGATGCTGTCAGATAAATGTCTTAAGCTTAGCCAGGGTTCGTGCCCCAGCTTTAGGCTGTGCCAAATGTCTCCCCTTGTTGAGGCAGATAACAGCTACACTGGAGGCGACGGAGCTGTTTGTTCGCTGAAAGGGCTGACCTTGCCATATGGGGCTGCAGGCAGGTGAAGGAAAACACCGGTGATGTTTTAATTGAAACTTTAAAAAAAAAACAAAACCCTTAACTTTGTGCGTTTTCCCCGTCTTCGATGCAAATGACGCCCGCGTCAGTTCTGGGCCGGTGGCTACCTGGCCACCGCGGTCTCCTCGCCGGGTCCTGCTGGCCGCCGCCGCCGCCTTTGATAACCTCCCTGTCTGCTGGGAAACTTCTGACGAGGTATTTTTACACGGGGCCCGAAGAGGGGAGAAGCCCTGCCGGCAAAAAATAAACATTTTTAGGGACAGTTCGCGTTTCGGAGTCTCCCGTAATCTCGAGCGGGTGGCCCGGAGAGGGGGGGGAAGGTGCGTGAGAGGGATGCTCGGCGGTGCCGCCCCTCGTCCTGGCAGGCTGTTAGCATCCCCCCCCTTCGGCATCGTCCCGAAGCGGTTGGTCCTCCGTAAGGAGTCGTCAGGCGCAGATAAGGAGCGGCGACGCGATTGCTAAGCCAACGCCTGGCGAGCGCGTCGCACCCCGGACGGTTGGTAGCGCCGAAGGCGGAAAGATGGATCATATGGCGGTGCATAAATAAGTGAAAACTCCCAGGGCTACTTGTGGGCATTTGTTATAAACCACCTCGAGCTGGTGCTTTCGCTCCCTCCCCCAAAAAAAAAAAAAAACGTGTTTGTTCTTTGCTCCAAAGATTATGCTCCACTTTTTCTTCCCTCTCAAGAAGTTCATACTGCCATGGGTAAATCATCGGGGCTAATTAGACGCAATAACGCTGCAAAAAATTTCAGAAAAAAAAAAAAAAAAAAGATATAACACATCTGTCATGAACTCCCACCAGATCTCTTGGAAATGAGACATTTTTAATATTTTATGCTGAACACAAAATATCTTGAGGAAATGGTTTTATATTCTGTGTACCAAAACAAAACCTTCAGTGTCAAAAGAGTAATACTGTCTAAGCAGCCCCTTAAATGCCTTTATTTCAAGTCTCTCCGCTCCTAAAATACAAATTTCGTTCTAATAAAATGTAGTCTGTATTAAACAAAAAAAAAAAAAAAAGTTGCCGGGAATAATGAAGAAAGTGCAGTGTGTGTCTGAGATGTTGTTTGAAGCCTGGAGTGCACCCTGCGACAGGAACAGACGTTGCTGTTTTTAGAGTGAGTCTTACAAACAGACTTTTTTTTTTTTTTTTAATGAGATGTTTTCAACTAACGTCTAAATCAAATTAAATGCAAATATTTTGCACTTTAAACTAATTTTAACTAAACCTCTAGCTGCTTTTGTCCTAAAAATAACTTTGTCTTCCTTAAACCAATATTTAACGTAGAGGTTTAAATCACGTTCTCCTACTGTATGTTATTAACAGTTAAACGTTTTTGTTTTGCATAATGTGTCTGCCCTGTGTACGGAGGGGAGAGATGATGTGAGAGAGACATTTGAACGCGTTCAATGCGTAAAAGTTGAGCACATCCCTATTTCATGTTTATTCTTAGTGGCAGGTCACAGATTAATAAAAATACTTACCTGAGTGACAGGAAAACGCGCTTAATCAACTTCCACGAATCCCAGTAAAGTTCCAAATCATTCATTTAAATACCTAGCCTGAGACATGTTCCTTCAATAGATCTGTAATCCTTCTTAAAAAGAGAAACGTATCCGGCTTGGCACATCTGCAAGTATTTCTACGTGATGACCGCGTTATTCCCCACGTGCAAAAATACATCTTTTCTCCAACACGGTGTTTGCGTGCACCGTTTCTGCAGCTTTTTTTTTTATTTTTTCCCCCGGGACAGCCACCACCTGCGGTGGGTCCCCTCATACGTTTTTCAGCTCCGCTGCGCCTTCGGAATCGGAGCAGCATCGCCGTGGGGGAGCCCCCGGTGAGGAAGGGGCTCAGCGCTTCGGTTTGGCAGAGGGAGGGAGGGAGGGTCTGTGCGGACCCTGAGCGGGTCCTGGAGGCTGCGGTGGTATGGGGGGCACCTTACACCACCCCGGTGGTCCTTTCTGTCAGGTTTGGGGGAGGAAATAATATATATTAAAAATAATTATATTAATTTTTTATTATTATTTATATACATCTATATGTATGTGTATATATATGTATATATGGCTGCCCTCAGGCTCAGCTCAGCTGGAACGGCAGGGTAAGGAAGGTGAATGAAGAAATAAAATTATCGACGGAATTAAATCAAAGAAACAACAGAAGTCTTTATCAGCAAATTTATCGGCACAGTTGTGCTAAAGGTCTCCTGCAAACAGTTTATTGACCCAGGTCCCGCCTCAAGTTATTCCTTACCGGGGACGCAGCGTTACTTGGGTTATTAAATGTTCGAATTAGCCCACCCAAATTGTGAATTACGTTCCGCTTTATTGTTTCTTCCTGGTCCTGTCCTTTTTCCTTCTGGTTCGCAAAATTGTCTGAGCGCGAATTCCTTCAGCAGCCGCTGAATTAGACCATAGCCAGCCAAGAGTCGGAGAGACGATGTTAAAATTTAAATAGTTGAGGCAGTCTGCTACCACAAATTAATTTCTGAATGATATTTATCTGAGCTTTATTCAGCCTCAGAGGGCAGCTCAGAATAACTTGTGTCCATTTGTCTATTTAGGGTTCATCCGACAAGCGGTTGCGTTTATGGGGTTGATCCGTGAGTTGGGTTCTGCCAGTGGGATGTGCAGCACGTCCCTGTCTCGGGAGCTCCGGGCAGGGTGGTGGCGAGGTCCTCTGGCTTTTTCCAGGCCTCTTCAGAAGTCGGGTGATGTGTATGTATGTTCTTACTTTTAAATTTAAAGGTGTTTTTATTTGGGGACTGTCTGACTAGAGAAGTTGCCGAGTTTTACAGGCGGCATTCACCTGCCCGGTTTTTTAACTGTGTTGGTTCAGGTGCCATCTCATTGCCCTTGCATCTTGAAGTTCATGGTCTGGTTCCCTCACAAACAGAGTTAATTCATTCCACTGCTGGCTTTTAATCAGACGTAAAGAGAAGATAAGACTACGTTGCTTGTAGTCAGAATATGACTTTAGTATATCCTACGTGAGAATGAATATTTGTGGCTTAGCACCTCAGCAGGGACAAGAGATATTTGCTCTGCTAGACCCTGTGAGACAAGTTGGCCGTCCTGTAGCCACAAAAGAAACTCCATAAAGCTAACGAGGGAACTTGGAAAATAAGCTTAGACGTGGCTGTGCTAAGTCCCAGATAAGCATCAGTCAAATCAGGTTTGCAGAGGAGGTGTCCAGTTTGCTCAGCAGAAACGTGAAGGACTTCTCTCTGCCCACCGGGGACCTGGGCTCTCTGAAGCAGGCACCACTTTTCTGCAGAAGGAGAAAAGGCAAGGTACAAGCTTCCCTTCAACTAGTCAAGGCAAGTGAAGGCCAAGCAAGAACATACATTCAAAGGTTGGGAAGATAAACCCATATGGATGTGTGCTGGCAGAGGGGCAACGGACACCTTGTGCTGGCTTTGACCTCTTGGACACGTATGACAAGAGGGACAGTCAGTACTTCATCTTTCCAGGTTGTGAACACAAAATGTCAACCTCCTTTCTGTTTGTGTTGTCCATCTTTGCTGGGGACAAGTCCAGAGCTTCTGTAGGTGCCTGCGAAAGGGATTTCTTGACAGGACTGTCAAAGGGTGTAACCCGCCAAAACAGGTTTCCACCGTCAACAGTGATGTGTTGGTGGTGGAAACCTGGTGACTGGGTTCTTCCAGCAGTTTTCCGCTGGCCCTGTTAAGGGGAACTACTGGGTGTTAGGCAGACCTTCACGACGCCTGGTCCACCTTGGCGGTGGTATATGCACTGGGTCTGCCCAACCGTTGGCGTGGTCCTCCCAACGCATTGGGCAGTAGAGGTGCTTGTCTAAAAACTGAGTGTTGTGTCCTGCAAGGCTGCTTTTTCCAGCTTGAGACAGCCAGTGTGCTTAGATGTGACCTCAATTCATCAGCTCCCTTCCACGCTAATTCTGCACGACATGACAGCCAGCTCTGCTCCCAGCCCAGCCCAGCATCGGTTCTCCACAGAGAGATCATCCTGGACATGAGAAAGCCACACAGGTGACTCACCTGAGCTGTGGTGAGAGCAAAGCCAGATGGACGCAAGTTCTGCTTCAAGAAAGAGAGCTTGGCCATCAGAGTTACAGGCAGGTTATGATAGGCACTGTGCAAAGTCATGCCGCATTTTGAAATCTAGTATATAAAAAAGGGGTAATGTGCAGATACAGTCAAAGCCCTGTTGTATGGTGGTGACAGTGGTTGTCAAAAGGGCCTTACTTGGAGTCTTCGCAGGCTTCTCAGCAAAGGAGAGCTTTGTTGAAGAAGTTGAAGGAGGTAGATCGAGTAGGTCTGCAGCAGTTTATGAAAAAGGTTGCACCAGGTCAACACTCGGAGGGCTGTGCAATGAGCACAGGGGTGAGTTTGGAGCGAGATGGGTGGGTTAGGCAGCAGGTAGGTCGCTCCCGCGTGTCTGTGTTGGTGAATTGAAGAGAACGGTCCCAAGCGTTGGGATGCAGCTGCCTGTGCTGTCGCGCTCCTCACGCAGTTGCTGGTACACCTTCGCCCATGCCAAGGGATGCTCTCCAGGAGCAGGATCTCCCTGGGGCTGTTCCCCAGGGGCGGCCGGATGCCAATCACCCTGTTTTGGGGTTGGGGGGAGTTTAGTTGAGGGAGGACAGACACAGGCCGTTCGGTGCCAGCTGGATGCAGTGCCCAACAATGCTCCTGCTTATGCTTAATTTATCAGCATAGATGAAGCCCGTGGGCTCTCAAAGTTAAGAAAAAAAACCCCTTCCTTATGTTAGGCTTGATCAAGGAAGCAGAGCCAGTGAAGGATGCAAAGAGAAGAGTGCGTGGTCAAAGCTGCACAATATGAAACGAGGTCTTACGGCGACCGTCAGGAGGGGTGTCTGCAGGGCAAGGGGTTCACTGGCAGGAGCCGGGGGAAAGGCAGCGTGGTGACCACGGTCACGTCGGTGAGCCTGGGCGGCAGCGCTGGTCTTAACGAGCGGGGCGAGGATGGTTTTAGGGATGTCACACAGGATGGGCACAACCGCGGCCGCCAACGTGAGCCAAGTGTCAGTCCCGGAAAATACAGAGAGAGCGTGAGACTTCACATCAATGAGAAAAAATCTGTGTTTTGTATTGGATTCTTACCTTTGTTTTCAATGTCCGTTAAAGACATACGTTTAGCAACATAAACGCAACTCTTTCAAAGCTGAATTTCTTATTATGATTATGGAAATGTTGCAAGTTGATTAAGTCTTTGTAGTTATGTTTTGGCTCGTAGCAACGTCTTTATCAGCAGCATAATTCATACCGTAGCAGTTAGTGTGACACTAGAGAGAAGTATCAGTTTATTTCTTAGAGCTAATTGGCTTCACTACATAGTTCAAAAATCATTGGCATCTAGTCAAACCCCACTCACAGAAAATGCACCGCACGAATAAACTCAGATCTGGTATTAGCCGTGTTGCTGGTAAATTTAAATGAATGCGTATCCCACCTATATCGTTATTTTACAGCTGCGTGTCACAATGTAAATACAGAAGCAATCAGATTCAGCAGGTCTGTTTTGTCTGTCATCAGGTACACGGCTGTCGCTCTCATGGAATTGTTTTGGAATTGCAAAATCAATTTCTTTAATCATGTTTTTACTCTTGTGTATTTTGGGAAGGANCCACTTTTCTGCAGAAGGAGAAAAGGCAAGGTACAAGCTTCCCTTCAACTAGTCAAGGCAAGTGAAGGCCAAGCAAGAACATACATTCAAAGGTTGGGAAGATAAACCCATATGGATGTGTGCTGGCAGAGGGGCAACGGACACCTTGTGCTGGCTTTGACCTCTTGGACACGTATGACAGGAGGGACAGTCAGTACTTGATCTTTCCAGGTTGTGAACACAAAATGTCAACCTCCTTTCTGTTTGTGTTGTCCATCTTTGCTGGGGACAAGTCCAGAGCTTCTGTAGGTGCCTGCGAAAGGGATTTCTTGACAGGACTGTCAAAGGGTGTAACCCGCCAAAACAGGTTTCCACCGTCAACAGTGATGTGTTGGTGGTGGAAACCTGGTGACTGGGTTCTTCCAGCAGTTTTCCGCTGGCCCTGTTAAGGGGAACTACTGGGTGTTAGGCAGACCTTCACGACGCCTGGTCCACCTTGGCGGTGGTATATGCACTGGGTCTGCCCAACCGTTGGCGTGGTCCTCCCAACGCATTGGGCAGTAGAGGTGCTTGTCTAAAAACTGAGTGTTGTGTCCTGCAAGGCTGCTTTTTCCAGCTTGAGACAGCCAGCGTGCTTAGATGTGACCTCAATTCATCAGCTCCCTTCCACGCTAATTCTGCACGACATGACAGCCAGCTCTGCTCCCAGCCCAGCCCAGCATCGGTTCTCCACAGAGAGAACATCCTGGACATGAGAAAGCCACACAGGTGACTCACCTGAGCTGTGGTGAGAGCAAAGCCAGATGGACGCAAGTTCTGCTTCAAGAAAGAGAGCTTGGCCATCAGAGTTACAGGCAGGTTATGATAGGCACTGTGCAAAGTCATGCCGCATTTTGAAATCTAGTATATAAAAAAGGGGTAATGTGCAGATACAGTCAAAGCCCTGTTGTATGGTGGTGACAGTGGTTGTCAAAAGGACCTTACTTGGAGTCTTCGCAGGCTTCTCAGCAAAGGAGAGCTTTGTTGAAGAAGTTGAAGGAGGTAGATCGAGTAGGTCTGCAGCAGTTTATGAAAAAGATTGCACCAGGTCAACACTCGGAGGGCTGTGCAATGAGCACAGGGGTGAGTTTGGAGCGAGGTGGGTGGGTTAGGCAGCAGGTAGGTCACTCCCGCGTGTCTGCGTTGGTGAATTGAAGAGCCTGAGAACGGTCCCAAGCGTTGGGATGCAGCTGCCTGTGCTGTCGCGCTCCTCACGCAGTTGCTGGTACACCTTCGCCCATGCCAAGGGATGCTCTCCAGGAGCAGGATCTCCCTGGGGCTGTTCCCCAGGGGCGGCCGGATGCCAATCACCCTGTTTTGGGGTTGGGGGGAGTTTAGTTGAGGGAGGACAGACACAGGCCGTTCGGTGCCAGCTGGATGCAGTGCCCAACAATGCTCCTGCTTATGCTTAATTTATCAGCATAGATGAAGCCCGTGGGCTCTCAAAGTTAAGAAAAAAAACCCCTTCCTTATGTTAGGCTTGATCAAGGAAGCAGAGCCAGTGAAGGATGCAAAGAGAAGAGTGCGTGGTCAAAGCTGCACAATATGAAACGAGGTCTTACGGCGACCGTCAGGAGGGGTGTCTGCAGGGCAAGGGGTTCACTGGCAGGAGCCGGGGGAAAGGCAGCGTGGTGACCACGGTCACGTCGGTGAGCCTGGGCGGCAGCGCTGGTCTTAACGAGCGGGGCGAGGATGGTTTTAGGGATGTCACACAGGATGGGCACAACCGCGGCCGCCAACGTGAGCCAAGTGTCAGTCCCGGAAAATACAGAGAGAGCGTGAGACTTCACATCAATGAGAAAAAATCTGTGTTTTGTATTGGATTCTTACCTTTGTTTTCAATGTCCGTTAAAGACATACGTTTAGCAACATAAACGCAACTCTTTCAAAGCTGAATTTCTTATTATGATTATGGAAATGTTGCAAGTTGATTAAGTCTTTGTAGTTATGTTTTGGCTCGTAGCAACGTCTTTATCAGCAGCATAATTCATACCGTAGCAGTTAGTGTGACACTAGAGAGAAGTATCAGTTTATTTCTTAGAGCTAATTGGCTTCACTACATAGTTCAAAAATCATTGGCATCTAGTCAAACCCCACTCACAGAAAATGCACCGCACGAATAAACTCAGATCTGGTATTAGCCGTGTTGCTGGTAAATTTAAATGAATGCGTATCCCACCTATATCGTTATTTTACAGCTGCGTGTCACAATGTAAATACAGAAGCAATCAGATTCAGCAGGTCTGTTTTGTCTGTCATCAGGTACACGGCTGTCGCTCTCATGGAATTGTTTTGGAATTGCAAAATCAATTTCTTTAATCATGTTTTTACTCTTGTGTATTTTGGGAAGGAAAGACATGTAGCGTAAGCATTCTCGGTAATGAATATGTTTTTGCGGAGGTTAAGCAAAAGATAGGCTGGATGTAACCTCAATAAGAAGCTGTAATTGTAAAAAATTGGAAATTTACCTGGGGTATAAAGAAGGAAAACATCGGTTTTTATTTTACATTTCAGTTTCAGGTTTAGAGNTTTTCTTTTTTCTTTTTTCTTTTGTTTCTTTTTTCTTTTTCCTTTTTTCTTTTTTCTTTTTTCTTTCCTTTTTCTTTTTTCTTTTTTTTAGTTTTAAATAGTTGCGCTTTATTATGTGTTTGTTTAACTGTGCCTACAGTTATTAAGAGCTGCCTAGAGGAGGGACAGCGGTGGCAGTTTCACCGTCCTCGTCTGTCCCGGCCCTCCTGAGCAAATGTTAGCACAAGTGGCAGAAGTGGGGACGAGAGAGTGATGGATGGGGCTTAGGGAAGCAGGATGGGTGGTGGGGTGGAAAAAAGGGCCAGGAAAGGAAAATGTGTCTCTCTGAAATACTCATGGGCTGTGACCAAGAGCCGCTGCCTCCAAAAAGCCTTGTTCGGGCATCCTCCGGGAGGGTCGTGGTGGAGGCACCTGATCTGCTGATGCTGAGGGAGAAACGTGCGGTGCGGGGTCACCCGGCTTCTGACTTCCAAATCAGATTTTTCACTCTTGCCAGTCTGCTTCGTCCTTCCCATTTTAGCACTGCAGCTGTTGCAATGCATGAAAACTTTTGTTTTCAAAAATAAACGTTTAAAAAATGCTAAATCCGTCCATAAAACACCTGTCCTTGTTTTATAGCAGTATGATGCTCGTGGTGGCTTACGCTACAGAAATGCCTCTGACCCCTTGGCTGTTCAGCAGAGCGATGCCGTACCNGGCTTACGCTACAGAAATGCCTCTGACCCCCTTGGCTGTTGCCGTACGCAACATCGTACGTATGGCCGTATCGCCGTATGGCGATGCCGTACTCTGCTTCACCGCTCCTGTCCGTGGAGAAGAGAGTTTGAACGGTGCCTGAGGACCGAGAAAAGTTTCTCTTAGTAACGAGACACAGGCTGAGCGCGGGCGCTGCGTTGTCTGTGCAGCTGACCCCCGCGCTGTAAAATCTTGGGCTCGTTTTCATCACCAGTAAAGCGCGTGGGTTCTTTTATCGGTGCTGGCCGATGGACGGCCCGTGGCCAGCCTCTCCGGAGCCCGAGACGGTCCCTGTACCTTCTCGGAAGGCAGCGGCAGGCGAGTGGAAAGGAGACCCGGGGCACTGCGAGATTCGCACCTTATTAAAATGTAGGCTGAATTCCTTACAGATACCCGCGCAGGTATCTTGTATAATCTTCTATCGGGATTGTATCTCCGCTTCGGTTTGTATGACACTACCTGTTCTGAATAGGACAAAGGCTCGCCGCTGCTGTCAGTCCTGTCTCAAGCTCCATATTCATCTGCTCCTTTGCGGATGCCGTTTTTTTTATCGGGGGTCCCGAAGAGCATCCCTCTGCCCGACCCGCCGTTTCCCGGCGCGTGGCGCTCTGGCTGGCGCGGTTTCTGGGGAGACAAGCTCAGACCTGGATGCTTTCCCTCTCGGCGGCGGAGAAAAGGGACGTGTCTCTGGTGCCTGCTCTGCCGAGAAAGTTGATTCATGTGTAAATCACCGGGTTGCCCTTTATTTGCCGGTCCGTGGAGAGTACACCCGCAGATAAAAGGCTCGGTGGGTCAGGGCTGAGTACGTGCCGGTTTCTCCCGTGGCTGCGATGACAGGGTGAGAGGGTTGTTGTCAAAGATTATCAGACGGGCTCTGATGTCTTATCGTTATTTACCGGCGGTGCAGCGCGGAAAAATAAAATCCGGCGGGCGGGAGGCTTTTGCGGCGTTGCAGCCCCGCGCGGGTCGTCGGCGTCGGGAGCTTTGCGCATCTGTCTTCATACCGAAATGCTCTGCTTTAAAGACCTGTTGTGCCTGGAGTGAGAGCGCGCTGCTGGCTCCTCCAGCCCTCCGCGGAAAAGACAAAAAAAAGCAGGTGTTTTCCGAGCAAAATCACTTCTGAGATCTTGAATAAAACCGTGGCCGAGGGAGGGTCGCGCTGGTTTTGCCCCGGAACCCCTTGAGAGCTCGGTTTCGCGTGCCTGTGGTTCCCAGTCGCAGCATCGAACGGCTCTCGAATCCTTCCAGCACCCTGTGTTGTGTCTCATTTAATAACGTCGTTATAATATATTTGTCTACTTTACAACTGTATTTGTATTGGCATATAAAGTGTGCAGCAGCTGAGAGCTGTGTGGGGGTGGCAGAAAGTTATTTGATCTACAAAATCAGTTACCTGTCACTCAGTTGCCTTTCACTGAAACATAATAAAGAACCATTATGGGCCTATTAGCGGTGCTGATGTAAATGCATTTTATGTGCCATTTTCAGATCAACAGTTACCCACACAAAAGTAAAGTTGTTAAGTACAACCTTCTTTGTTTAAGAAGGCAAATCATAAATCGGGCAGGATGTTAAGCTTATGAAATGTAAATGCGAGACCCCGAGGGTTTGATCCGTCGGGTCAGCTTCAGCTTAGGCATCGGGGGCCGTCCTTCCCTTCGGTAACCAGCAGACAAAGTCGTCTGTGCTAACATATTGCTTTCTACTCTCGTGGCAGTGTTATGAATGCTTCTTAAAAGGCTTTGGGGCGGGGAGGGGAGGGGGGGAGGCAGCGAGGCTTTTAATATATTTAAAAAACATGAAATTAAATGGCTCAGACTGGATTAGGAGAGTGAGGGTATAACTTGTTGCACACGAGTTTTATGTCTCCCATGAGAATTCTTTTCTTTTTCATTGTTATTAATGATATCACATTTTTGTGTATAATATTGATGCCACTGAAATCACTTAACGGCTTTATTTGCCAGAGAGAACCTGTCTAAAAAAAGAAAGTTGTTAACGCTAATATTTTGAAATTCACCTCACATCCCTTGTTACTCTTTCAGTTATTTAAATTCCATTTTGAAAATTCCCACAGTTTCAGAATCTAAGTTTCCTCTTGATCTTATCGATGCAGTTTGAAGCAAGTCTCTTCAAAGCCACCAGTAAGTGCACTTTTTGTCTCTTTTTATGGATTAGCGAGGCCCACACTGGGGATAAGGAGAAAATTTGGAATATGGTAAAAAGCCAGTTCTTCACGGTTTCGTTTTGCCTTCTCCTGCGCACTTCTCCAGTTCACTTTAGTGGTCCACCCCAACACCTCTGGCCCCTGCCACGGGTTCTGGTGATGAAACCCAAGAAGGAACGCCGTGCGCTCGGCACCTGGGAAAGGAAAGGTTTGGTAACTCAGTCTGAAAATTTTGTCGGTAGTACCCAAAATGAGCCGCCGTGGGGAAATGGAAGGTTACGCCCAGGTAGGAACTGAGGTGGAGTGTTTGGCACCGTGAGATAGCGGTTAATGACCGTAGTGAAGGCTACAGCCTGAATAAGTCTTGATTTAATTGGATTGATAAAAGCCATGTTCTTAGCTGCAAGCCTACCTAGCTGTAGGGTATCCTTAGTTTTAGTGTGATGTAGCATTATCGGTTTAAAAACGCATTTTCTGAAAGGTATGTTGGTAACCCCATCTCAAAAACACTCAGGAAAGTTAGTAGAGGGATGGGGTTTTTTTTTCAGTAATATCAACCTGTTTGTATAGTAACAGAAGTGAAATATTTGGCAGTTCTATATGTATACAAATATGCTTCCTGTATGTAAGTATGGAGTATAGTACACAAATATACCATTTACTTAATATAAGCAACAACATTCTGTGGCAATTTTCCTAAGAATATATTTTATACATCTGTGAGGGTATATATATGATATAATTATATGACAAATAAAAATATTTGAAGGTAGTGAACAGATTTGTTTATACCCGTAGTCATTTACTTACCAGGATAGCTGATCTCAAGTACAGAATTCTTATTTACGTTGCGCCATAAACGCGCATTCATATACGTACAGAACTATACATAACGGCGAGGCGCAAATACCAGTGCTAAAAATAAATCTTTACTTCTGAGAACTTAGTGTATGGCACACACGAGTGCTGTGCATTAAATTAGGGCACGGATCGGACGAATGTCGCAGCGCGGTTAACTAGGTGTGTGACTTTTTTTGAATGGGATCCTGCGTTGGCTTTGTCTGAAAGGCGAAGCCAAAGCGGCGCGCCTGATGGAAGGTTAAAAGCCGGCAGGTTTTTTGGGTGGGCTTTGCGTACGTTTGTGCGTGAGAAGCGTGCGCGCGGTTGCACGCCTGGTTTGTGTTCGCAGGCGTCGTGATTTATGAGCACAAATAAGTAAATATGCTCCGAATTATGTATGCACTTAAACTGCGTGACATTTAAAAAATTTGCATGCTATTTGCATGACATTTAAAATCCGGTCCCGCTGGAGCGGGCCCGGATACCCGGTGGGGAGAGACAAGGCAGGGAGGTCATAGAGCGAGGATGACTTTTGGCAACCTTCCCCGGTGAGGACGGGACCATCGCGAAGGGGAGAAACGGCTGCACGCGATTTTGTGCCTTCTCTTACGTATCGCTAATTGATAGCAAACAGCTCTCGTGCCGTTTGGGGTCTGAGCTGAGTTAACGACTCCCGAGCAGCAGCCACGTTTCACATTCGCGCAACTTAACGGCAGAAGGAAAGTTTTGTTGTTTATTATTGTTCGGCGAAGGCACAAAAAGCAACAGCAAAACTAACGTCATGTCACAAAGTCAGTGTAAGAGTAATTCTTGCAGCTGTACATCTCACTGTTTTCTGGATTACTTTGCAAATAATAAATCAAATTCCTCCTCAAGGTGACATGTCAGTAATTTCAAATTTGATTAGCTTTATATGAAGGATGTTGATACATTTCTACATGAACTAATCTTTGATAGCTCAGCAGACTGACAACCTTAACACTTATAATGCCCCTTTGTGACAGTGTGGCACGCTGAAATAATGTTAAGCTACTTAAATCTGTAAAACCGTGGGGATTCCGGTTGGGGTATGGCTCAGCAAGCTTGACTTTGGCCTGTTCCTCCTAAGAGGATCTGGGACATGGAGTAACTGTTCAATAATTTCGCTGGTTTTATTTTTAATGTCATAAATGAAAACAGATGGGGCTGAGGGGGAATATCTACATCATGCGTACCATGCCCCGTACTTTCAAGCTTCCAGGTGAAGGAGGTAAATCCCAAGGGATCCATAGGACGTTTGATCCCCAAGACCGCAGAGCTGTGAACCACGCCACGTGTGAAGGAAGGCAAAAAGCGGTGGTTTTGAGCACCGCCGCCTGGTGTGGAGTATTTCCCTGTTGCTGGAGCTTTGTGAAAGCGGCAGTTTTTCGTCATTTTGTCGTTAAAACTTGTTACAAATTCACAGCTCAAACATTCCTCTTAGCAAAAGTGCCACAGAAGAACAGATTTGTGTTGCCACTTGTGTAATGGTTTATCTTTACTGTCTTTGACGAGGCTGGGGGGGGAGGGCGGCTATATGGATTGCAAAGCTGGCAATTTTATTAAATGAAACAATTTTCCATTATTTATTTTCAACGAGTGAAGAGCCAAATTCTTTTAGTCTTGGTTTTATTCTGGTTTCAGATTTTTCACGCTCTTATTCACACACATTAAGTAAAAATTTGCCTTTTATCAGCGTACGTATCGTGAGCCCTTTAAAGAAAACCCACTGTTCCCTGCCTGCCTGAGAAGCCCGCCAAGGAGTCTGCTGTGCTTAATGACCTTGCTTCAAATTTGGGGGAAGGTACTTTGAACGCGCAAAACTCCAAAAACATCAGTAAAGCCCCAGTGACTGTTGCTCAACAGACTAGTTTGTGTCTTGTGCACATTTTGGCTTTCTCCCATGGTAGGAGAGACAGCATTTTCCTTAGCGTCTCATGAAATGAAAGGGGTACAGACAGGCGCACGGGTTAAGAGTCTCAGCTGGAATAAATCAAGGTGGTATAACATTTTGCCAGTTCAGAGCCACTAAGAACTGGGATTTTGGCATTAGCAGTTTTGGTACTGCACGGAGCAAAGGTTTGGCATCCTGCGGTCGCGAGCGAAAAATAGTCCTGTGAGCGTGTACAGCAACATCCGTCATGGCCAAGTCATAGAATCATAGAATGGTTTAGGTTGGAAGGGACCTTGAAGATCATCCAGTTCCAAACCCCTGCCATGGGCAGGGACANACCGCCCTCACAGGGAAACGTTTCTTCCTAATATCTCATCTAAATCTGCCCTCTTCCAGTTGGAAGCCATTCCTCCTCATCCTATCACTATATACACTTGTGAAAAGTCCCTCCCCAGCTCTCCTGGAGCCCCTTTCGGCACTGGAAGGGGCTCTAAGGTCTCTGCAGAGCCTTCTCTTCTCCAGGCTGAATCCCCCCAACTCTTTCAGCCTCTCCTCATAGGAGAGGTGCTCCAGCCCTCGGATCATCCCTGTGGCTCTCCTCTGGCCCCACTCCAACAGGTCCATGTCTTTTCTATGTTGGGGGCTCCAGAGCTGGAGGCAGTACTCCAGGTGGGGTCTCAAGTCCAGGAGGTGTGTTGTGACATGGCAGCGGTAAACAGAGCAGCAAACAGTAGTTGGTAATATTTGAAAGATATTGGCCATAAAACATGGATAACAGTGTGCAAGGTGTGTTGTGTTATCTGAGTGGCGACATGATGTGTGAGCAGTATAGTTGTCGTAAATGTGCTGCCCAGCGTGAATGTTTGTATGGGTGACGGCCGCTTTGGGCAGATTAATGCTTTTGTAATTTGCCTGGCTCGTTACATATTTTGTGTATTAGGTACCCACTTTTGAAACAGAGTCTTTTATGACTTGACGGGACTCAGCAGATTTTCCGTATTTGGAATTGATCAATTAAATCATTGTTTGGGGGTAATTGATTCTGTTTGCTGCAGAGTGGCCTGCGGCGACGTCGCCCACCCTTTTTATCTCATTCAGAGAGTGCTATCGCTTTAGCACAGGAATGTGTCTGCTAACAGCTGAAGCAAGGAAAAGAAACAGTGCGCGGTTGTTGTTCCAAAATAAATAACTCGATATACATCATGGCATCATACATCGTACAAAGTAAAAATTTAGGTGCGGTGTTCTTTCGTATAGGATTATCATTAAAACTGCCATCGCCATGTTTATGATGTCATGTGTGATGTTTCATACTGGGTTTTTTTTTTTCATTTGTTCATTTTCTTTTTTCACTGTTCTGTTAACCAAACCTCGAAAAATAAGTAACTGTTAACTGAAGCTGTGGCAGCAAACTTCAGGGATGAGTCTGCAGACGCACATGACGTGATTACAGAATAATATTGCTTTTAGCGACCAGCCATTCTTAGCTCCAACGATGTATGAAGTGCTCGAAGTTTTAACTGATTAATGTTACCCACAGTGACAGACCAGTTGAAGCTCGTAGAGCAAATAATGACAAAGTGCAAACATTTTGTATTTTATTCTTTTGTGCTTCTACATATGTTGGGTCCTTTGAGGACAATTTGTCCCCTGCAGCGAGTGCGGCTCTTCAGCTCCCTTCTTGCACCACTGGACTTGCAGAATCGTGACCTTTGCATCCCCAGACTGAGCCAACCTGTGATGTCCATCAAGACTGGCATGTTCAGCTTAGCTTCTCTACTAGTTTAGATGATAACGCTTCAGGAATTTTTGGTGGACCACCTTAGGAAAAAGTTGCAGGAAACCAATTATTGTGCCTTGACATGAGGTTTGTTTTGAACAGGTAGGAGAACAGAATAACAGACTACTATGAAACAAAGGTCGCCACACTTAAATGTCTACAGCGGGGATCCCATTGGTGCACACAATATAATTAAGGGATTCATGATCTCTTCAAATTACTGCCAGCCATCATCTCATGAAAGAAAGAAATAACAGAAACACAAAGCTTTCAGTTGCCTTGTTGTGTACCTTGCTCATCTGTTTTTCCAGAACAAATTATTATTTCTGTATTATCTCTCATTCTTTAGGACAGCCACAGCAGCATCATGCAACGCCAGTGGTCGCGCCCCCATAGGGACGTGCACGCAGGTTGAAGTAACAGCTATCATCAGCTAGGTTAAGATAAAAATATGACTCCTAGGTTAGTAAATATGACTGACCATTAGAGGTAGCTTTGCTCTACTTCAGCTACTGGGAAGTTAGGTGACCTGGAAACTTTAAACGTAAGAAACCACGTGAGCGGTGTCTTTCCGCTGGGAAAGATGAGAGCGCCAGCTCAGCTGCGAGCGGTGCAGTGGTAAAAGATCACTGCTTGCAGAGAGACTCCTGCCTGCAGATGCTCAAAAAAAACACTCCTTGGAGCTTTCTCTCCTAATGAGATTCATTCCCTATTGATGTTCTTTAAAGTAGCCATTAGTTTTTGCTTTAAATACCTGGGGTTTTTTTTATCCTAACACTTAATTTCATTCACTACCCATGTAACGGCCAATATTCACTTCATAGCATTGTACTACATGAGTTTGCCGTATCCAACCTGTATGGCATTCTCCTTCATTTAAGCATTGTACTGCATTATAAATGAAATTATTTCACATTCTGCTGCAAAAGCCCGGTCTCTTTGGACCAGCTCTCTCTACACCCAGCTAATAGCTGTAGGTCAGCAGGGGAGTCTGGGGGAAAAACGCACAAGTGATCCTCACGGGCAGCACAAAACTCTGAGCAATATGGAGAAAAGCACCAATAAGTACCATTCCCCGCCCCAGTTTCGCCCCTGGGCCATTCTGGCATTTACTAAACTGAGTGTCCTGACTTGTCCCTTCAGCGTGCACTTCAAATATTCTCTTAATGTAATTTTCTGTGTGTAATTTGTTTCCTTTAACCATGGTAAGAAGAAGGAGGGAAGTTTCGTCATGTGATGCTCTATTGCTGCAGGTCGGTTGCAGAGATGGAAATGTCAGATAAAGACTTTGGGCTCAGGCGCGTGGGCTGGCAAAGCGAGGTGAAGGGGCTGAGAGTGTTAGAGTAGTAGGTGATCACCTTCTTGATGATCCACAGCTGAGGGAGAATGAAGCACTGACCCAGTCGGTCGGTTTTGTCTTTGCTCGGGGAGGGTAAGTCTTCCACAAGGCTGCTCTCAGGTAGTTTGGAAAGTTGCATCCCCCCCATCTCCGCATCCCAAGCTCTTTTGGGAGCAGCCAGCTTCCTGCTTTTCCAGGTTTAATGGTCTTTACTTCACCTAAAAACCCACCTCTTTGCTCTTCCCATGCTGGTCTTTTTGCACGGTCAGTCCCCTCTTGGTCTACTCTTCCCACTGCCCCCCAGGAGTAGTTCTCCTCTCTCTTTATTTCCGTTAGGCTGCCTTTTTTTTTTCCCCTTTTTGCCCTTGTTTTGCCTGCGTTTGGAGCCTGAGCACTGCCCACGCTCAGTTCCTGTGCCTGATGCCACAATCCCCTGCAGCATCTGGGAGCAGCAGTTGCGAAAAAAAAAAGAAGAAGTCTGGCTGAGCCCCGTCAGCCCTGGGCTGGAGTTTGCCCATTGCAAACAGCATCTTCAGAGGAGTCCTTGGCCAGTTCAGCTGCCAAATTCTGGGGACTCTGTGCTGAGCATATGCAAATGGGACTTTTCAAAGGCTTGTGACTAGGCAAAAACTGGGTGGTTTTTCATGGGAACTGCAAAAGGACAACAGGGACCCTACCTTCCAAATTTCAGGCTATTGCTATGAAGAATAGAGACGCAGGAGCTGCTCAGCAAAATTCTTGTAAGGCTTTCTTTTTCTTTTCTTGGTTGGTTTTGGTTTGGTTTTTTTTTTCCCCAACAGGGGCAAAACATGTTTTTCCTCAATCTTATTTCCTGAAGTGACTAAATCCTTTTAGTTGAAACATAAAAAAATAATAATAATCAGCCCGAGGCAGAGACAGAGCATGGGAATTTTCATCCCAAATACTTAGCTTGGCAAAATTTACAAGCATCTGAAAACAAGCTCTTATAAAGGAAACTATTGAGATCCCTAACTACAGAGGACCTACTTGCGTTATTCACAAAAGTCAGATAAGACTATCTGCATGACCCATTTGGGATACTCAACCCAATTTAAAAGTGCCTGCTTTTCATATTTCAGAAATCCACGTTAAGCAATGGGTGTCCTAAGGAAGAATCTGGTTTTAGCACTTCTCGGGCCGTACCAAAGCTGTTGCATCTATTTGATTTGCTAAACATGCCTGTCACAGATTTATTTTATTAGTTTTGTTGTTTGTTTTTTTTTTTTACCGAACCCTTTTTGTTGTGAAACTCAGTTTAAATACTTGCACGCACGTTAGAAGCCCAGCGCAGTCAGCACTGTGCGAGCTCAACGGCACGATGCCTCCGAGGTGCATCCTTGGTCTCTCCTGGGCAGAAAATACGAAAATAATCACAGATGAGGTGGTTCTTCGTTCAGACCAGTGGCAAAAACGTTTCCCACCAGGTCCCCTGCGCTTAGTGTTATGGGGCAAACCCTGATGCTTGTGCCTATTGCCTAATTATACCCTGGGGAGGTCGTGGCAGCGGATGGGATGCACTTCCACCGTGGGGGTTGTGGGATTGGTTTCCCCGACTTTGCAAAGGAGAGATCCGCATGGGAGCAAACCCTCTCTTTGCCACGTCCCGTCCCCTCGGTTCGCACTCCTTCCTCGCTCGGAGGTGGTCTCATGGGCTGTCGGTGTGTCTGGGTGCAGACCTGGAAAGGCAGTACTGAAATATCTGAAAAATTGGAATATTTGCACTGCAGAACTCCGTGGGGTTCCTGCAGAAAGTAACAGTCGCGGCTACGGAGATAACCAATGCGAAGCGCTCGTATCATCCCGGTGCCGGAGCTGAAAAACACGGCAAAACAGACAGGGATGTCATCAACTGCAAGTTCTTTGCTTTTTTAGCCAGTCATAGATTTTTCTCTTTTCACAACGGACTGGGGAAAAAAAAAAAAGAAATAATGTTTTCTTAATTTAATAAGGCAATATATTGTGGCTATAACATTTCATTTATCCCCAGACTAACGGGGAATGTGCTATATGTGTTCCAGCCACAGCGCAAGTCTTCCTCAAGTGCTTATATATGAGCTCCCCTCTAACTTCCCCTCTACAGGAGACTGAGTTTTCATATTAACTCGTTGCAGGATCTTTTATGAGCAGCGACTGTCAAACTGTGCCTGTCTGTGCATCTGTGCATGCTGGTATTGCTCTCATTTAGACTAACTTCAGCTCCCACCTCAATCTTGTTTTTCCCCATGCAGTTTTTCCCCTAATATATCAACAGTTCGTTTTAAACTTGTTTTGAAAAAAAAAAAAAAACAAAACAAAACAAAACAAAAAACAACCTACGGTGGTTTAGACAAACCAAGCCAAATTGAAGCAATAAGTATTAGAAGATACACACAGGGCACAAACAAAAGAATTCCCCAAATGTATTTAAGTGATTTTCTTCCTGCTTTTTTAATATAATATTTGTGGGCCAACTGTGGCAATAACTGATAATTTTAATGCAAGATGACATAATTCCAGTTCAGTGATTCTTCAGAGAGAAATTACCCCAACAACTTCTTTCCATTTTGCTCTAATTTTCTGGAAAAAAAAACAAAACAAAACAAAACTGGAGATTCTCGACATAAGGAAAAGAAAATAATTTGAATCACCAAGTTTTGAAACTCATTTAAATATTTCGTTTCTCTTCCACTTCCAAATATACTTTCCTGGCAGGTTCTTGCATTTCCATCTCCAGCTCCCGAGGTTTACCGTCTTTCTAGCTGGGAGAGACCAAACCAAAGTTTGCTCCAGAACCCACTAAATGCTTGGCAAAAGATCTCTACCATGACACGAGGGATCTTGCTTGCTTTTTCTGGGCGCTCCGCAGTCTGACTTAGCAGCACTGGTTCTGCTGGAAGACTCCACGTGGAAAGATCAGTTGTTGGATCAGGACTGTATTTTGAAATGAATATTGCATTTGGAAATGCACCGAGGTCATCAAGCTTCATTGTTTTCTGACTTTGGGGTGGTTTTTTTTTTTCTCTCTGCCTGGTAGGGAAATCATAAATTGTTTCTTCAACATTGAGGTGACTGTCTCAGCTTGAAGATAAGGTTTTGGAGCTTAATGGTTTGTTTTGCTTTGTTTTGTTTTGTTTTAAAGGGTAATAGTGATTCAGTCCCTATTTTGGAATAAATGTGGTCTCCCAAATGCAGCTTACGTAATTATTGCAATGGTTAAGTGAAATAGTTAAGAAGTTTGCCACTCTGCAATTGGGTGATTAAAACTGGATTAGCAGAAAGACCCTGATCTCGGGGCTGCTTTCTGTCCAGTTGTGCTTTTCCTGGGGATGCAAGGCAGGACCCGCTCTGCAGTTCCTCCAGGAGAAACCCCTCTCTGTCCCTCACCCACTGGTCCCTGGGTCCTGCTTGAGCCTCCTCCAGCCACAGCTCAGCAACGGGGCACCACCAGTCACGCGTGCAAACCCACAGTGAGCATCCCCTGCTCTTCAGGGTTGGGTTGGTATGGGTTGGTGGTTGGTTGGGGTTTTTTTTCCCCTTATTGTAAACTTAATATTTCCCTTCACGTTCATCCCAGACTTTTGAGTTCTCCCTCCTGCTGGTGGCAGACCCACCTCCCACGCTCGCGCCCCCGCGTCTGACTCCGTAGACAGGGATGTCAGGCGGGGCGTTGGCGGAGGTCAACGCATCCCAACGCGCGACGCGTCTTCTCGCCTGGCCTGCCGTACGGCTGCCGTCGTTGCGCTGCTGCAAAGCGCCACCTGATGCCCATCTCCGACCCATGGCTGTGGGGGCTGCCTCGCTGCCCCTGGGTCCCGAAAGCCACCCGTGGCTGATGCTTGGTGGCGTTCTTCGGGAGTGGGAAGCCGGGCAGGAGGGAAACATGTTGAGCGCTTCCCGAGAAAGCGGCCGTTTGCTGCAGCGGGGAGGAGGGCGAAGTGGGGAGGGAAGCGCAGCTTTATGGTCATTAATCTCAACGCTCCCTCTAATGACATCTCTGAGGTTAAGTCACAGGAAGTGCGATGTTATTCAGCTTAGTTAAATTTAGTGTAATTCACATCTGCAGGGCCTTGGCGAATTAGCATTTAGCCTTAAATTGCTGGTTTCCATGATATGGGAGCGTCGGAGTATCCTGCATTAAGCCTTGATGTGTTATGAATTAGGGTGCAGAAGCCTGAAGTCCGCGCGACGCGCCAAAAAAACTCAAGTTTCTGAGCAGTTCTGAGGCAAATATGCAATTAATTTAGTTTGCGACACCAAGCAGCTGGGATGGCACACTTACAAAGAATTATTTCCCCCTTTATTTGCTCTCCCAGCGTAGATGCTGGGAACGGCCGCTGGAGACGGGCTCTTTTGCGAAGCCGTGTTTATGAGCCGCGGCGTTTGCCCGGCGCGGCTGATCCTTGCCGCGCACTTCACCTCATCGGGCTGTAATAGGTGCAGACCTGTATTGATTACCGTGACTTGCAGGAGAGAAAAATCTTTGCGCTTCAGATTGGGTATAAATTATAAATAGCGTCTCCAAAGGCTGTGAGTTACAGAAATGGCATTCTTCTGAGACAGCCGCATGTAAAGCTGTTGTTGTAGAGGTTATTAACTTTATGATTGCAGCACAGGTGTACTTGACCCACAACAATGATCATTGTCCATAAAATCCCGCAGTCTGGGTTCAATCACCTGCCTTCTTCAAGAATGTTCATTAGCAACGACCAGCAAAGGTCACGCTAATAAAAGAAGGTTAATGCTCACTATATCAGTGTAAATTCAGTGGTGAAACAGCACTGTCTTCTCGCCGTCTTTCCCACCAATACAGCTATGCAGACTCCTCTGAGTGGGTCGTGTAGGTCTTAGGTGTAGCGGGTGTATGTCTATGTGTAAATGCGTGTTTGTGTACATACATACACAGCAGCTGGTGACACGCAAATGAGAAAAATGTCACTGGGGTGGGTTAGCCATAAATGACGTCTTGCAAGTGCGCGAGGGCTATTCTCACCTCAAACTCGCAAATTTTTTTGCAGTTTTTTTTTCCCAGCGGATTTTTTGTAATTCATTGACAGCATTAAAATTTTATCAAAATGAATGGTCTGGTCAGTGATTTCCAAAACTTGAATTTTTAACTCCATTTGTTACTTGGTGTTTGTATTCTGGTGGCCCACCTCCATCTTCTGTGGCATTTTACAAACTCAGACGCATTTCCTTTCCATGCAGACTCTAAGAAATGTGCTAGATTTCCCATGAAACTATTGTTCTCACCTAGAAGATAGACTACTCACTTCTGTTACCACTCAGGGTGGGGCTGCTGCGTTATCTCAGACGTGTCCTCTTTTTCTGCCCTCACCACCACACCTGGGTGGTAGGTGCAGCTCGTGTCCAGGCTTTTTAAATACTTGCCAAAGCCAGATCTGGGACTTTCTTTTCCTATTAAGAAGAAAATGTGGAGAGGGAAGATGTGTTTGGTGGGCTGCTGACAGCAACTGGAAGACGAAGGTGTTGGTGAGGAGAGACTGGATGGACGCAGTAGCAGTGTGGTGGAGGAGGTCTTGGTGAGCCAGGGTTGAAGAAAAGTAAGGAAAAGGGAGAAACTGGTGGGCTATGAGGACAAGGGAGGTGGGGTTGGTGGGTGGATGAGGTGCAACAGGATCAGGGGCAGGTGATGGGCGAGGGTTGAAGAAGAGCTGCACCGTAGGCAAGTTGTGCAGGAGGAATTCAAAAGTGGATGTCCTGGAGAAGTAGATGTCCCAAGTGGAAGAAAATGGGCAAGGAGTGGGAAGAGATTTAGGGTAAATGAAGCCTTGGGAAAGAGTGAAGAGAGCATTCCTCCCCCTGAGGCTTGCACACCTACTTATGGGGGGGGCGGCTCTATCTGCCTGAGACCCGTGAAAGTATTTGCCCTGTCAAGCCCGAGGTGTTTCTGAGCATGTACAGAAGTGGTGCGGTAATAAGGCATAAGCTTTAAGGTCAGGAGCTGAGGTGTCTGTGGAGCTTAGACACCTCGGGGGGCGGTGAGCAGCTGAACCGGGATTTTCAGGATCCCTTGGGTTTAGGCTGTTGAATTTCACCGCTCTTGATGTAAGGGGGCGCATCCTTTTTGGCAGCTGGTGGCACCTGGACCAGGTGTCCAGTGGGACCAGGAAAGCGGGAGGACAGCCCCATCTCTGCCCTCCCCTATGCACATGACGTTTACACCCTCCTGTGGCTGCGGCCATCAGGAGAGGAGAACCAGATGGAGCAGAGTTTTGCTCTGCTTTCCCCCAGGAGCAAATCCATCATGGCAGAGGCAGCGCCTGGCTTCTTGGGTTGTGTTTTTTTCCATCCTACCCATCACAAAATTAGCCTCTGAAGGAAAATTGGAGGGAACTGCCCTTCCTGTGGCTGCTCCGGGGATGCTGTGCAACAGAGGACCAGGCAGAAGATGGATGGTGCCAATGGCACCTTGGGTTGGGTTGGGTTGGGTTGGGTTGGGGCCAACCAAAGGCAATAGAATCATAGAATCATAGAATCATAGAATGGTTTAGGTTGGAAAGGACCTTGAAGATCATCGAGTTCCAACCCCCCTGCCATAGGCAGGGACACCTCCCACCAGCCCAGGTTGCCCAAGGCCACGTCCAGCCTGGCCTTGAACACCTCCAGGGATGGGGCCTCAACAACCTCTCTGGGCAACCTGTGCCAGTGCCTCACCACCCTCACAGTGAAAAACTTCTTCCTCATGTTCAATCTAAACCTGCCCTCTTCCAGTTTGAAGCCATTCCCCCTCCTCCTATCACTACATAATAGTCGTAAGATGAAACAGACAGATTAGTGAATACCATTCCTCTACCTACAAAAATACTCTGGGCTCATGTTGACTGTAATCCTTTGCCTACACAGAGATAACAGGACACTACAATCCAAGCAGAAATTTCAGGGGGAAAACAAATTCTCCTTGAAATGTTCCTTACGCAGAAGATAATAACCATTTTCCACTGGCGGGGGGGAGTTAATTTATTCACTAAAGGCTTATGATACATGAATTTAGAATCTTGCCGAAATATAAAAACACTGGGTGTTTGCAGTGGGGCTTCACACCCCGTGTGCGTTCCCGTTGCAGTTTGTTCCTTAGACACAATCTCGTTCCTGTCCCGAGAAGGACCTTCTTTACATCCACGCCTGCCTATGTCAGCATCCACGCCGGTCTCCAAGCTCCGCTCCTGGCACGAAAGGGGAGAAAATTACAATCAGCTGCTTTACTCTAAAATTGCCTTATTGCAGTTGCAAATCTGTGCTGATCCCGCTCGTGATTAAGGGTCTTTCCCCATTTTTATTAGACGGGGGTGTCTCTACCGTCACATAACACGGGATGTTAGAGCGTTGCTGCCCTCGCTAGCTGCTCTGGGTGCCGGCGCTGCCATTCCCGCGGCGTTGCCTTGGCTGCCGTGTTTTCGGGAAGCGCCAAAGCCGGGGTGGGTTCGTGCTCACGCTGCCGGTACAGCTGTTCCTCGGGTGATTTACATAATTTCATTTGCTTGGTGGGTTTTACAAATCTGTCATATTCTTCGCTGAAGTAAGCTGACATCAGCGTTTTCTGAATTATTTCCAATAATTAATTCCCCATCCGGATGTTTGATGGCGCAATTACTATTTAGGAACAAATAATCGTAAAACACCATCGCGGAGAGTAGCTATTTTCTGAGCGCCAGGTCCTTTCACTCGTCCAGTCCCGCCGTCATCAACGAAACGACTCGCACAAGTAGCGCTCTCCCAAGTTCGCGGAGTTGCCAGCCATGGGTACGCTTCAGGTCTCTGCCCTATAAACGCGGAGAAGCCGTGAGATCTTTGGAATAAACTCAGATTTAAAAATGAGCCCTTCGTCAGTTGGAGTTCAGGTCACTCGCCGGCGTTGCCGCAGTGTGTTTTGAATGTGTTGAAGTGTGTTTCATAAATGCGGTGTGCTTGCGAACGCCGGCAGCGCTGCGCGGTGAGCAGAGCTCGGGTCCGTTCCTGCCCGTCCGCAAAAGCACCGTAGCGATGGGTTCTCCCTCAGAAAACCCCACTAGATGTGCCCTTGGGGAGCAGTGGGGAGAAGGAGATGTAACTGACTGCGTGTGTGCTGCTGGAGTGCGTTAAGATCTGCCAATGTAAATTAGCATTTCCCAGGTTTACAACCTGTGGAAGCTTTGAAGCTTAAAAACTTGTTTTTCGGCGGTCTCGCCCAAGAAGCCGCGTGGATGTATGTTCTCTCGGGAAGTGTCGGGTTTTGAGCAGGTCAAAACTTCCTTTATTTAAAAGATAATTTTCCTTTCTCCTGGTTGAGAAAATGATGGTTTTCAAATGCTAAATACTTTATTTGTGCTCTTGGGTGCAATTTTATAAAGATTTTTTTTTTCTAATTCATAATAGAAAAAAATGCATCTACATTTAAAAAATTTAGTTGGCTCACTAATGTACATTATTCAAATGCTTCAGAGCTATTGTGATGCACCCTGCAAATACCATCAACATTACGTGTGGCCCAAATAAAGCAAATAAAGTCACAAACTATTAAAAGACAGAGCTGGATGGAAAGAAACTGAAGGAGTTGTCTAATTTGTCCACATTCCCCAGGGCGAGGTCAGCCATACCCATAATATTCCCAAGAGACGGTTGTCTAACCTGTTCTTAACTTCCAGTGGTGACATCCTGCGCCTTCCATAGGTATGTTCTTACCCTAAAAACATCTTCGTAAGATGGAACCCGAATACCCCATCTCGCTTTTGACAGGTAAAGAATTTTTATATTTGTCTTTAAATACAGGTAAAGGTGTAGTTTTAGATATTAATAGATAGGTAGGTAGGTATGTAGGTAGAGGTGTAGATAAAGATATAGCTACAGATAGAGATAGCAATAGAGATACGTGGATTAGAGAGAGAGAAATATACAGAAATACGGATATAATTTCAATCCTTGCCTACTTCTCTCTGCATGCTACACTGTTTTAACATGAGTTTTGAAACCTATAGTTCTATAGCATCAAGCACATCTATACCAGACCCCTTCTTCAAGGAAATGGCTCGATCTTCTGCAAACGTTCCCCGAGTTTGAAATCGCTGCCTGTGAGAGTGTTCAGGAACACGCCGCAGGTCCGGTTCAGCCGGCGGCGGTGGGATGCTGTAATGCTGACGGAGCGGATCATCCCTCCAGCATCCCGTGGCCTTTCACCGGGAGCGCGTATGCGGTGGGCTTTGCCCCTCGTACGGCCCTACGTTCAGCATCCTCTCCCCTCGAGCGGGGTCCCTGGGAAGCCTGACGCCGGCTCCTCTCGTGTCTCACCAGCTGGCTGTTTTCCCTGCTGCCTCTCGCTGCCGCAGATGTTTGGCAAGCGGGATATCCACACACGAGGCTCTCATGGAAGCAAACATCCCCCCCGGTGCAAATTTGGGGGGCTCGCTGGGGTTTTTTTTTGTTGTGGCTTCCCTTTGCTTGGCAGTCCTCGAGTGATGCCGGGGCGAAGGCTGCGTTCGTGCATCTTCGTCCTGGTGGTTGCCTGGGAACAACCGAGGTAACAGTGCAGATTTGGGCTGTTTTAGCCTCAGCTCTCCTGCCTGCCACCATCCTTACCTGTATGGTGGTTGGCCAAATCTCCTCTCCCTTTCACATTCCAAAAGCAGGGCTGGGATGGGCGGCATCTGGGAGAGGTGTTCCTGCGAATAATGGTGCCACCCGGGGGACATCCCCACCCCACCCCACCAGCTCTCCCACTCTCCCAGGGCTCTGGATCCTGCCCCACAGGGTCTTTTCTGCCCGTCTCATGGAGTTTGGTGCACAGATAAGAGCAGGTCCATGTGGGTTTGCCCGTTCGCCCGCGGTCCCGCCCGTTTGGGCAAAAGACTTTTTGTGACATTTCGGACCCAAGGACACGTTTGCTTTTCAGGACTAGCCACCCCAGGGCAGCAACTCAGACCAGCCCACAGCCTGGGATCCTGTAGCTCCTCTGCCTCTTGAAATGCTATTTAATCAGCCTGAGGTTTCAACTGTTTGTGATTCCTTCCTTTTTTTAATGCAGTTATGTGCAATTTGTATTACTGTCACTATTTGCATTGGCATTAACAACAGTTCTGCCCTGGATGCAGAGTACTGCCTAATTTTTACTGGGAAGACTCTATAGCTGTTTGATATATATTTATATTTTTTTTTCCTTTTTTCATATGTACCCCAAAGAAAACAACTTGAATTTTGGCGACTCAGAAAATGACCCAACTTTTGGTAACCTGTGCTCAGGTTACCGACCTTCCAACTTTCACTTATTTGGCCAGTTAGCGCAGAGAGGACCAAACAAATGACCTGTGCTCGTGGGATTGCCTTTAATATTTAATGAAGAATAGTGAAAAATGACAGCTGTGTTAGCCTCCTGTCTCGTTTTTGCTTTGCAAACCTTGCTTGCGCTGAGCTTCTGCGTGAATCTTTGCATCTGTTGCTCGCGGGGCAAGAGGAATCTATTAAATATTTTGTTGCCTTCTTAAACCACTTCGTTCTTGTGAGTAGTTGGCGTGTTGTAAACGAGGGCTGGAAAAAAGCTGATCGCAAGCGTGGGAGTTCAGAGGTAATCTTTGTTCTGGGTCGGCGGGATGCTTGTTGCTCTGTTTCCATCATCCCACTAAAGACATTAGAGACAATAAACATCCAGCAAAAATAAACACTGGTCCGTGTCGCAGGAGGTAATAACCAAGTACAAAACGTCTTTAGTATGTGTAGTCTATTCTCCAGCATTGCCACAAAGGTTCCCACAATTTTCCTTGGATGCATATTGCATCTAGACCAGCTTTCTGTGTGTCTAAGCCCCCTGTATAAGCTGTATTTCATTTCTTCAGATTTCTCTGGTTCTCCCCTCTTGGCTCCTCCAAAGAATTCATTTCCCTACGCAGTTGCTTTTAGATTATTATCATGGCCATGACTCCACAAACTATTACTTCTTAGCCAAACTAAACACACGAAGGTTTGGGGGTTGGTTTGTGGGGTTTTTTTTAATGTCCCCTCAGAAATCACTTCCATTTCGTTGATTGGTGTATGGCTTGCCTCTCAATTTCGCCTAAGCTTTTAACCTTTCTTTACCATCGCAATGTCTGGAAGTGCATATGCAGAAGCTCCTGAGGTCGTTGCTTCTCAAAGCTCTTGAGCTAATGGACTCGCTCCCAATTTTTCCTGAAGCTCTCATCCTCCCTGTCAGGAGTATTTAGCGATTTTAAGCAAGGTATATTTTTTTAATCTCTTTTTCCCTTAGCGTTACTGATGAAGCTCTGAGAGCTTCTTCTGTTTTGGGGGTTGAGACCTGGAGGTTTACATCAGCAGAGCAAAACAGTCGCAACAGGCACAATATTTCTTCCTGTGCAGATCCATAGGATCCAGGAATTGTAAATGGAGAAACCTCATGAATTAAAAATAGTTCTGTCATTCTTGATAATGTCTGATGCACTCAAAGGTAAAAAAAAAAAAAAAAAAAGTTAAATTCCTGTTCAGAAGTAACTGTGTGGTACAGGAGTCATTTAATAGCATTCAGAAGGACGGATGCAGCAGAGGCGGGACATACCTTATTCTGACACGTAAATGCAGATTTGAACATATCGATACGCTACTACAGAGTTACAGAATTGCGGAATTACATACCTAAGTGTTAAGGTCTTATATGAAGACTTTAATGTGTGCGTGTGTAGATGATGTGAGAAAGAAAGAAATTTCCATTGATTCATAACTTTCAGGAGGAAAAATCCCTTCTGAAAGGCGTATCGCACTGACCTTCCCAGGTCAGAAGGGGTTGGCTCAGTTGTTCATGTGTTTGTAAAGGAAGAATGAATTGCGTTGCCCCTCAGACTTACAGAAATAACGAAAAAAAAAAATGTGTTTAGTAAGTTTTAAAGTGCTTCTGTTCACGCAAATGCCCCCCAAAAGGCTGCATGTCTGCATGTCGCCCTTCGAACCGCTCAAATGAAGTTTTGATGAGGCTTAGGGCCTTTTGTCGTGGTGCAGCTTAAATCATAAGAGTTAAAGCGACCGCTGCCAGCGTCTGGGGACAGGACTGCAGAGCCAATGCCCTGCCCTAAATTGGCATTAAGGTCTTGCGGCGTGGCAGGGTCTCGGCGTGGACCGTGACCACGGGCACCGAGCTGGCTGCCGCTGAAATCGACGGCAAACCTCTCCGCTGGGCGAGAGCAGCAACGCTCTCCATCCCGATGGGGGCTGAACCCCCGGGGTGTGCAGCACCCCTCAATCTGTTTTGAATCTGGCCCTATTTAGAGAGGAGCCGCCACTCGGAGTAGCAGCAAACCCGAGGTCAGCCCTGTGGCAAATATCTGGGGAGAAACTTTTCAACCTGGGAAACTTTCCTCCGGGGAAATACCCCGGCGCGGAGGCGCGTATGGAGATCTCTCCCCGGCTCCCGTGCAGCATGGGAAACCTTTGTCCCACACATCTTGTAAACGCGGCGGGGGGCCACCATTGTGCCGTGCATCTTCTGAGCACCGCGGGAGGAGGCTTTTGTCCGGCGCAGTGGGCCGGCGCCGTAGGAGGGCACCTTTGTCCCGCACAGCCGGTAATCGCTCGGCGAGAGTGAATGATGGGGATTGCGGAGATCCTTCCCTCCGCGGGCGCCGCGGCTGCAGACGGAGGAGTTCGTCGGCCTCGCCGGCAGAAGAGCTGCTTTTCCTGAGTGGAAGTGGGAGTGGAAGTAAGGGGAGGCGGCGAAAACGCGCTGGCACGCGTGTGTGCAAACGGCGGCCGGGATCGCTCGCCCGGTGGCGTTGCGCGGTCGCCCCTGCAGACACCGCTCCAGGTTCCAATCTTTGCTTTCCCCCTTCTCTGTTTTTCCTACCCAGGTAGGCTGCCCTTTTTTTTTAATTATTATCTCTCCGTACCCTTCTTATGTTTGCTTTTTCTCCTATTCAATACATCATCTGCTAATTAATCTAATTAACCAATAAGCGCTCCCATTATTCTTTCAGATCACTAATAACCATGTTTAAAGGACTTGAGCCCTAACACCCGTCCCTCCGGGACCTCATAGGTACATTTTCAACACGGTATCGTTGCTTATTAGTTGTCTTCTCGTGCGCTCTAGCCGCTTCCCAAGAAGGGCACCGGCACCCACTTCCAAGACAGGCTGCGGTACCGTACGTTGTCTCCTAGATGCAGAGTTATGCCTTTCCTCAGCTGAAACGCAGCGAGCCTGATGAACCGTGATGCTGTTCCGGACTCGCGGTGGTAATTGCAGAGGGCAGGAGTCCCAAACTGACACCCGGCGAGGAACGGTGATGAGATGAGTTGAGATGAGGTGCTGAGTCTGGACCCAGCCTGCTGAGATGCCACGTGCACGGTGGGCACTGCTGGACGCGCCGCTCGCGGCCAGCGCCGGCGCGGGCACGGCACCGCGCGGCTGGGAGCTGCGTTACCGTAAATCTCAAGTATTGTGAGGTCTCCTTGGCGGGAGTAAAGCGACTCGTTTGCAAGCGAGAAGCGAGGGCGACCGCAGCCCGTTAGAGCAGTGAAGGTCGTACTTGGTTGTCAGTGATTCCCCAGGTTCCCACCACCCCCGCGTTGCCAGGTTGACCTATGCAGAAAGACACGGCGATGGATAAATCTCTCGCCCGCTGATTTTTGTGACTCAGTACGGTGGTCAAGTTTGTTTTTTATCTGTTCTTGCCAAATCTGAGCCTGTCCTGTTCTAAGGCTCCTGTTGCCCTAAAGGTGTTGGCGATTTTTTTTCATGTTGATCTATTACTTCACTACTGTTCGAAGGTAAATTTTACGTGCGTTAGTTTCAATTAATCCTCCTTTTCTCAAATTAGCATTGTTTTTCTTCCCACCCCCACCCCAGTCCTCTGGTGCCTACCTGATTGTGCATGAATTCTCAGAAATAATTGCCAGTAGTTCAGCAAGTTCATTAACTGATTCCCTGAAGACCCTCAGATGCATGTCATCCAGACCTGATGATTTGTATATTAAATTTTTGCAAGTATTCCCTTACCTGATTTTTTTTTTTTTTTTGTATCAACAACTGTATTGGCAAGTCTTCGTTATTTCTAATTGTCAATATCTCTTTGTGGTGGTGGGTAAATTGATTCTGAAACTTGTTCACCGTTTTACAGTCATTACTCGTTTCACCTCACGCATTGTGGGATCCACCTTCTCTTTGGGGCTCCTTTCCAGGGATGTTCTGTACATGCTAAAATATACATCCAGTTCTCCCTGCCTCTTCCTGCAGTAGCAACTGGGAGGTCGTTCTGCTTTTATTGCATTTCTCTCATTTCTCTTTGTGGGGTTGTGAGCCTGAGGGGAGGGTGGGGGGTGTTGATATTTATTTTTTTTCTTCTGCGACTGTAGCCTTAGCATATTTTCGGATGTTCTAGCTGTCTCCCACACTTAACGGTTTTTATATGTCTTTTCATTGCAGCATCCTAAGATTTTTCAAAGAATCAGTGTCTGAAATCACTGTACGTTGTGCGACAACCATCGCTTAATACGGTATATTGAATCGTGCCGTTTATCATCACGGTCGTTGAAATTAATGAGCGCTAAGGGTATATATAACTTAGAGGACCTTGGCTTTAGTACAACTGCTTCTTATCATCCAACTCTCACGAATGATTCTTTCTATCAGAAAACAGAATGGCTGCTCATGCATTTAATTTGGGTTTGTCTACTACTAAAGGCACAAGGTTTGTCTACGACTAAATACGCAATTGAGATTGCAGTCGTCAATGATGTCTTTCCTCTGGTGAAAACCTTATGGCCAAATCTGTCATCGCCCTTAGGACATACCTCCTCTTGCTTCTGTCTAATTTTCCAAGCCTCCGGTATACAAATCATAAACGCACAGTCTGTGCAGTGTTAAATTTTTAGGGCTCTCCCTTTAGTAGTAGTTGAATGTAAGGACAGAATTTGACCTTTAAATGACTATAAAGGGCCAAGGCAGATACTTGGCAAGCTTTTCTTATTGCAATATTAATCAAGCAAAGAATCATCATAATCCTGGAAACTAAATAGCCATTGTAGTGATTTTATCACCAGGGAAATTGTTCATCTGTCAGTAAGATTGTTACTAGGAAAGGGAAAATAGGGAGTGTTAAAATTGCTTTAGACCGCTGAATCATTGAGTCCCTCTAGACTCAAAGCTTGAATTGTTTTTTGAGAGGGGTGGGTTGAGAGGGGTTGCTACAGGAAAGCTGTAGGTTAATCAGTTTCAGTAACACCAGTGAATGTAAGCCTGATCTCTCTTGAGGACATGAGGAGAGTGCATGGGAGAAGGCAGGACGGAGAAAGGGACGGGGAGGCTTCAGAAACTTATTGTTTTGTCATTTTTTGTTTCTGGATGGCCCTTTCACGGAGGAGGAAGGTTGTTGATAAAAGGAAAAAAGAAAGAACGGGGGGGGGAAAAACAGCATAATGTTCACTGCCTATATTTTCATCTAATTTAATCCAGTGGATATTAATGAGGATGAATACGATCGAGACAGAGGGAGACGGATGCAGGCAGGAGTGACAGAGACGTGTGTGTGTGGGAAACGTCCTTGCAGGGCCCAGAAAGCCGCATGGGAAGAGGTTTTGCCTCTTGGGGCTCAACGTGATGTTACCCTGCGCTGTGACACGGGTGTGTGAGGAGACCTACCTGTGCAGGGGTGTCCTCGGGGTGTGCTAGGACAGCCTGTCCCTCCATGAAACCACCTTCGGCAGATGACATCTTTGATGGTGTCATTGCATGGTGGCAGGGGGTGATCGTAGCATACCCAACCATGCCACAACCTGTGGGACAAGTCTGTTTTTGTCAGGCTGAGGGTTGTGCTGGAAGCGGAGCTTGATGCTCCTGCTGTGGTGGGACACCTCTGCGTATGGGATGACCCTGAGGTGGGGAACAAGCGTTGGCGAGTATGGCTATGGGGTGGCTCTCGCAGGGGATGAGGCAGGTGGTCTGCATGGAGGGACACCTGCAAGGGTGAGGTGGTGACGGACTGCCTCCCCGCAAGGAGGGTTTGCACAGGGATGAGTGAATTTGGAGGTGGAAAGTGTTCGTATAAAAGGTGCCTCTGGGAAATTTGTGTGAGATGTCATGAATCGTCTCCATACAAGAAACGCGGAGAGGAGGGGGAAATCTGTATGTGCGCGTGACGTGGATCCTCTTTGTACGAAAACGTCTCTTTTGTGTGGGAAGTGGTGTCTTTCTGTAGAGGGCTTTTTTGGGGGAGCTTGTCTGATGGCTGCCTTTGAGGGAGCGGGGGAGGGCAACGTGACGGGTAGTGCCTCCATCAAAGACTTTTCTGGAGGGGACAGCATGCGTGGAGCCACCCAAGGATGCACCACGGATGGGTACATGGGGGTGAGGGTCCCAGCGGGGGTGTGAAGGTGGGCGTGCGGGCGGCACCGTGCCAGAGCATCCCTCCAGGGCAGCCAGCCCGCATCCCCGGGGACCGCCAGCCGCCCCACGACCCCTGGGGACCATCGGCTGCCCCACATGGCATCCCCCTCTGCCGGGCAGGCCACGGCCACCGTGTCCTTCATTGTTGTCACCCCCAGATTGTGATACTGTCACAAAACTGTTGCTAGGCAACAAATGTGGTTACCGGGTCTCAGCGAATAGCTGAAGGGGAAAGCGAAGTGTTGCACCATTGTAGAGTAACCATAGCAATGACCTACTATTACAGACTAAAGAATTATCATTAACAATGTTAAAGTATCAAACGGAGGCCCAGGATCCAGAGACTTCCAGGCAGCATCTCTGCATAATTGGGTTACCCGGGAAGAGGTCCCAACTCCTCACAGCCCTTGGCTCCCTCTCTCCGTCCTCTTGGGTTTGTTTTGGGAGCTGTTATGGGGTTTGGGGTGGTTTTTTTGTTTTGTTTTGTTTAAATACAGCAAATGTGCCATGCGTTGAAGGAGACACTTGTAAAACAATAGAAGTGCCCACCAGAAAAAAAAAAAAAAAAAGAGATGTGGGTGAATGTGTATGCAGAAGGAAGAGATGAGCAGGAGGGATACACTTTCCTGCCTCAGTATCGCGTATGGGCGTGTTGGGAAGGGATGCACGAAGGATGCCTTCGCGACGTGTCAGTCATCGTTCAGGTCAGGCGTCCTCTTTCGGTTAAAAATGCATATACCGGGCAAAAAACGATGTAAAATGAAAATGAAATAGTATGAAGTACACCAGCCCTGAAAAATAGGCACTTTTTTTTCCAAGGTGGGACAGACAGGTGAGGTGCTCTAACGAAGCGTTACTTAGCAGGGTGCATTGGGGTCTCGCTTTCCCAGGCCTGAGACGCGTTCAGGGTCTCTGATCTGCGATCTGGGTGCCCACACATCTGTTTTTGTGTTTGTGGGGGGATGTTATTCCTGCCCAGCTGCTCCCAAGCTCAGCAGCGGGGCAGCCCCGACCCCCCTCCAGGCTCCCCCCGGACCAGCGGTTTTATGGCTTCCCCCAGTTTTGGGTTAACACCCCCGTGAGCGGGGCCGGCAGCAGCAAAACGACCCCCAGTCAAACTGTCACCTTCATGTTTTGCAGGTACAGAGCGCCACGAACTAACTTCCTGGAAGAGTTTTCCATCGATTTTCAAGTTCTTCAGTGAGGCGGTAGAGGCAAAGAACAGCTCGGTGAAACCAGCCCCGACGCGGCGCTCCAACAGGATAAAATACGAAGAATTGTAAAAGGACAGGAGGAAAAAGAAAAAAAAAAAAAAAACACAAAAAAAAAACCCACCAAACACCACCACCACCAAGCTCTTCGCTGCTTGTTTTCTGCAAGCAGTCTCCCAGCCCCTCATTAGATTGTTTTCTTCCTAGAGCACAGGGTCGTGATGTATACATCTAAATAGCGTTTTGCATTATTTCTAGATGAGTGCAACTGTCAAAGCAATATGGGTTCACTGGTTGTGCTTCCTGTGGGCTGTAACTTGGATTTCGTGCTGCCCATCAGCGCGCAGATTAAGGCTGACAGTGGTACTGCACAGTGCAGCGTGGTGCAGCTCTAATTGCCCTGACATAGCCCTGCACCAAGGCGATGCCAGAATTTAACAGCTTCGTCGTGGTCCTGTCGCCTGCAGGATTTTTTGCTGCTTCCTTCTATTTTAAGACAGAACAAAACAGGAATTACCTATTTTTTCAAAAGACCGCTCTAACTCTGAAGTGCTAACCAGCCCATGATTTTACACCCAGCAGCCTTCTTTTTCTCCGGGACCAAGTGGGATCAACTCTTGACTCTCTTTTTCTGCTGGTAGGAGAGTCGGAGAAGTTTGGTCCAGATTTGTAGGAAAGCCCCTTTGTTGTAGAGATTTTCTCCTCCTGCCGGATCAATGGCATTATCTGTAGATCTTCTCTTCCTTTTGAAAGCTCCACTTAAAAAATGCCTATTCACTAGCCGGCTGGATCACACTGTGAAATATGACAGCAAANAAAAAAAAAAAAAAAAAAAAAAAAGAGAGACACATTTTCCTGTTTATTTTTAAACGCAAAGATGCTTCCGTTTTCAAATGCCGGGTTTGTAATGACTTGACTTTGCCAGCCCGTGGTTATTCCCTTTTTCCCTAAACTGACGGGCTCATCCCCACTTTCCCAGGTGCTGGAGGAGGAGGGGGGGATGGAGGCAGCCGCCCTGCATGGGGACCCCACGCCACGCATGGGACGAGGTGGGGGGGGGGAGGTTGTGATGCAGCCCTAGCCATCGCCGTCGGCATCTTTCCTCCGCTAAAACGTCTGATAAGCGACAAGCGGTGCCTGATAGCGTGCCCGGCGAGCGAGCGTGCTAATTAAGCTCCTTTAGTGTTGATGATGCTAAATTAAAGTCATCTTTTCTTCAGTGGCCGTGCCCGCCTCGCCTCTGATGCTGTTAGTGCCAAGGAGGCAACACTCAAAGGCAGGGGCTTTGGGACACCCCCCCTCCCCCCATCATTGGGGGCCGATGGGGGGTGAGGGAGCGTTAAAACGAGGTGATGCTGAAGCCCCCCTCCTCTGCGAAGCAAAGGCAGTGGCGTCCATGGGGCGAGGGGGGTGTGCAAGGGGAAACCCGGCTGCATTTGGGGCGAAATCCTCCGATTTGGGGCGGGGGGGGGGGCTCTCCATCCCTGCCTGCTCGTACCGGCAGCAGGATTTCCCTTCCCCCCCAACCCCCGCCGGC